>OMNW01008607.1:12251-27575 GCA_900303245.1 Selene dorsalis
CGTTATATTGTTATATCTATCTATCTATCTATCTATCTATCTATCTATATATATATATATATATATATATATATATATATATATATATATGTGGTTCATCTTGGATTTTAAAACAGAAGAAATGGAAGTGGTGGTGCCCCTCTCACAGAAGAAAATTGCTGACATTCACACAACCTTGTTTTGTTTTTTTTAAACCATGCTCCATGCTCTTTAGCACCATGACTCCAGGGATCTCAACAACTGTTGGATGGATTGTCATGAAACTGTTTTACAGAAGCTCAGTAGATCAAACATAAGGACTTCTTTGATCCCCTGACTGTTGCTTCAACACCACCAGTGTGTGAAACTTAACCTGTTCTGTCAAATATCTCAGGATTTATGTAATGTATTGCCACAGACTTTGGTACAGACATTTATGTTGCCTGTATGAGTTCCCCTCAGGTACTCTGACTTCTTTCCACTGTCCAGAAAATATACACTGTAGGGTTACATTTTTTTTTACTCTAAAATGCCCATATAGGTGTGAATGTGAGTGTGTGTCTCTAAAGTCAGCACTGTTAGTCACACTCAGACTGGCAACTTATACAGGGTGTACCTCACCCTTGCATGGATAATTGGTTTAGCTGAAGAATAGATGGATCCCCTGAGGTACTATCATACAGACTTTTCCTCTAACATCACAATGGGGTTCATAACGTCTCAACAACAATAGGATGAATTAGTTAGAAATTTAGAATAAAACTAAGACGGAGCCAGCAACAGTTCCAATGTTTTGAGCTGTGCATGCAAATTCAATGCAATCTCTTAAGAAATTCTTGTTCTTTGGTTGTTGATGAATGTGCAGGATTGCCAACTGTGCAAACTTTATATTTACTGTATACAGTATCACTTGAATTATGAGCAGTAAATCCAAGCTCTGAATGAATTTGCTATTTACAGAGGTGGCTGCACTCAGTTTTAAAAAGGAGCTATGCAAGATTTTTTACCTTAATTAAACAGCTCAGAGTAATTGTGATGGTTAAATGACTTTTTTTTCAGGGAGAATGGAGGATATCTGCCTTGCACATAGCATCTCTTGGCCAAAAACCAACCATGCAAGATCAGCGCCTCTGACCCAGTGTCCCAGCTCTCGTCTCGGCCGCACCATGACAGACACGCCCAGTAACCCATAATCTCATGTTTATGACAGATAAAACTACACAAATATAGACACCGCAAAACGTATATAATGTTATCCACCGCTTCATGGATTGCCTTCTCACTTGCATAGTTCCCCTTCTCTCCCTCTTGAAGACACTCCTAAACTCCCAGACTGGCTGTTTTTTATAAATGCCCTAAGACAAGACAAGTCTACTGACTCTCTTTAGGCAAGACACCATAGCTGACAAGGTTAAAAGCAGTCACTGTTGGCCAAGATCTAAGTTCCTCCAATTTACCTGTCACTGAGTGCATTAATGGTCAGTGGTCACAATGCAGTGACAACACAGGTAACAAATATCCTCGTGACCTCTTTTTTCTCATTTTCATGTTTCTTAATTTCACTTTTCTCATCCCTTGTGTTCCCCTCGTCTGTAGCCACTCACCTCCCGCTCAGTCACGATTGACATGTCTATCAACATGACAGAGCTGTGACAGGCAGCTCCCTGAGGTGCACCCCCTCCACTCACACACATACACACACACGCACCACCCGGCACTTCCCTATCCATTCCCTCCCTCCTTTCATCTCTCTGCTTCTCTACTCATTGATGCCTGATTCAAAAGCACAAAGATAGATGTGGAATGATGGACAGGAGGATGTCAGGGGAAGCAGGCTATGTACGTGATGCGGAAACCGGCTCACCAGAGCAAAATAGGCTCAGCAAGTTCGTTGGCAGTCTAAAAAAACAGATGAAGTGCATAAAAGTAAAGTTTCAGAGCATCACAGCTACACCCACAAACTATTCAAGTGCCATGATCAGTGCAAGAGGTCAGAAAGTTTTCAGAAATGTTGTGGAATGTGTTAATATGCATTAAAAATAAGAAATCTATGTTTTAATGAGAACATTTGTAAATAAAGTTCTTATCTTTCTTGTCTCTGTTTTTGCCTTTACTATTTATTACCATGGCACCTAAAGTTATTGGAGTTAAAGTTAAGTTAAGTTAAATTAAAGATCGTCATGGTAAAGCTGTATTCATGTGCAAATAGGTGACACTTTCGACTACATGAGATTTAAATCAGATTTTTATTTTTCAATGTAACACTGCACTGCTATATCTAACCTCTTTGTATTACATAGTAGTTGTATATACACCAAGATTTGCTGCTGCACTGAAGCTTAAGTATTGCCCCTTTCCTTTGAGACACATTGGACACAAGTGTCTGCCAGATGAGTAGATGTAATGTAACTGTAACAATGTGAAAGAGAGCCCTCTGAAAGCTAGGCTACTGGTGGGAAGCTTCTACGAGAGGGAGGAATGAGGACTACAGGGACGTGGGATTGTCCCTGACTGTTGTTAGACAGAAAATCATTAAGAAGCCTTCTTTAAGTGCACAGAGACGCAGACAGACAACAGTGTTTCCCTAAAGACAGACAGATCCACAGAGGGAGGGTCAAGTTACTGCCCTGCAGAGGGATAGGGGTTCTGAACTAAAGCCCCAGCTCATAGCCCCTGCCACTCCTCAAGCCTTTATGTTTTGCTTGTAAACACTGCTGACCTTACAACACACAGTGGACATCTAGTGTGCCTCTGGGCTCACTGAAGACATGTTTTGACTGCCCTGTCACAAATGACTAAAAAAAACCCCACAGTGTCCCCACAGTCAAGTGTGAGTATTAAAGTCCAAAGTGTATCCTTGCGAGGTGCGCTATAGCTCAGTGATTTAAGCATGGTGATAACACTGTCAGGGTTAGAAGTTCAATTTCCATTTCGCCTGTCTTGGCTGAATATGTAGACTCTTTATGTATGCATTACTATAAGTCCCACAACTGGAAGTGAAAACACACTTCAAACCAGTGTTGTGAAGTTACGATAGTTCTTATTATAATCACTTTTTGTAAGGTTGTCTCTTCTTTGACTAACAATAAAACTGAGCTATAATAATAATAATAAAAACATAGCAACAATGACATAACCTATATTTATTCATCTGGTAGTGCCTCTGTACAGAAAATATCCGATAAAAAAAACAACAAAAAAACATCATCTCTCTATGGCCCCTTAAGCCACTTTAAGAGAAGCTCCTCATATCCCAGTATTAACTCCATGCAGACGTACTGACATATCTCAAGATAGCTTGAGGCCTCCGAAGTGGACGATAAGCACCTTATTTCTAGTATTTCCTTAGTGCAAATTGCCAATATAAAGAGTTTGTATGGTTTGGATTCTTCATCGCTTTAGTGACTGCTGAAAAGCATTTTGTACTGTGCTGTGGTGTTCCCATGCAACAAACCCATATATTGTCGGTAAATCTCACCTATCTGGATACTTCATGTCATGGGTCTGAGCACTGATACCACATTCTTGGGAGCGATGCTTAAGATTTGATATTTATCTCCCAAAGCTCCTCGTGACTTACGGGGCCATTTGTACGTTTTCTCTTCTGCCAAATATGGCTTCATGCCGGGAGTGGGTGGTGGTGATGTGATGTGATGGTCACTTGCCAGCAGCTTCAGCCACAATTACAAGAGGTTGTAATATGCCCTCTGATCATCGCTTCTGGACTGGATGCTAGTAACTCTTGGAAAAGGATGAGACAGGACTGGGGCTGTCTGGTTAGCCTCCTAACTTTTGTAGAAGAAAAATGGTGATAGAAATAGAAGCAAGAGTTAACATTGGTGCATGGTATTGTTGCTTTCCACCACTGGACAGAAGTTGCTGAGTTAGGGAACAAAGTTTAATACAAAATGTACAACATTTCTTCTTGTCTGGTATTTAAACAGCCATTGGCACTAACATTGGCTATTGAGCAATAGCAAAATGTATTCATAGTGTAGGGTATTGACAGCAAAAACAAAAACTATTTAACGATCTAATTTGTGCAGGACATGAACATCGTTTGTAGTCCTCTCACTTACACCATGTTAGATTGAACTTGGAAGTACAGGTTCTTCAGAAATCTTCACTGTCCATCTGGCCTCATCCATCCGCATACACAATTTCTCTTTAAAACAATATGGCAGCTGTAATCAAAGCCTGAGGTTGGCCACACTTACACATGATTAATTAATTGGACAAGTATGCCAGATGTGATCAGGTCAGCCACGATCGCTGGGTAACATGTAAATGAGTCACCTAGCCTGTCAAAAAGTTGGCAGGTGCCGGTGCACTTTGGAGGGATGCTCAACCTGTTCTCAGTAAACATTGTTGACATCACCCACTGCCACATTCCCTTTATAAATATTACATGAACTGGGGCTGGACGGCTGATATTTGTAAGATATATTGTCCCTCATTGCTGAGGGGCATTCTCCGGATGCCAAATATATTTCATTTGAACAGATGGAAATTGCAAAGGAGAGATGAGAGAGTGTAGGAGGAGGAAATGGAGAGCAAGGGTACAGGCAGTGAAAAATGATGAAGAGAGGTAGCTGTGGAAGTGCCTGTTCATGTGTACATACATGGGTTTACGTGTGTGTGTATGTGGAACAGATCAGAAAAGATCTGTACTGTAATGAGTATACAGTGGTGAACCCAGAGGCCTGTGCTTGATCCCCTCTGCTAGTGGAGTGGAGGTTGCTTACCGGCTGCAGCAGCTTCAAATAGACACCATGTCAGCGCTTTAGGGTTAGGATGTGGAACAGCTGCAACCAAACACTTGAATTTCTCCTTCCTCTGTTCCTTTTAAAAGTATCCTCCATTTGTTTTCACTTTGTTTGCAGGAGCGCCTGCTTTGTGTTTTATATGGCCACCCAGAAAATTTTGAGAAACAACAGTATGACACTGTAACATTTTGTCTGTTAAAGATGCCGCCATATAGCAACAATAACATTTTAATTGGAGCATGTAATATTTTAATGCTGTTGCCATCTGTCAGCACAAACCCCACTAGTTTGTCCCAAACTGTTTACTTTATGTCTTTATAGTTTTCTTCAGTGGCACAGCAGAAGCAATATACTAACATTCTGGCAATGTGCCTTTTTCTTATAGCAAGGGACAACATGCTGTACACACTCTGACCAGCACTGCACTGTTAATACCAAGTATGTCTCTGTGGCTGAGGTCCAACAGGAGGTCAGCTAGAGCTGCGCCAGATCAGACAGGGAGCACTATTTATCTGTTCCCTACAGTGGTCTGGAAATGCTGCACATTACCTCTTTCTCCTCTTGGCTCCGAGTTTGCATTTTGCAGCAGGAGACATCTTAAAAAGGTGAGGCAGTTTTTATTCCTTTGGACAGGTTCCAAAAGGATGACATAAGATTTCTCATCCTCCAATTATGAGAGACAGAAGGAGACGGGGTAGAGAAAGAGAGGAGCTAAATCACGGTGATACAGGTGGGACGGCTTAAGAGGGAGGCCTTTTAGTCATTAGTGAAGATAATCCACTTGGAGTTAACAGCACTGGCAGCAGTGGCATCTCCTTCAAACACAGTGATTAGAAAGAATGGTCTGTCTAGTCTGGGCTTTGAGGGATCAAAGATATGTGATGCCAGAAAAAACTGAGATAAAAAAGCATCATGATCAATTTAGATACAAAGGTATATTTCTTGTTCTCCTGCAAATACATACTTTCAGGAGTTTAATCTTTTAATTTAAGCAATTCGGTCAAGAGAAAAATGTGTGTGTCCATTACCATGGCACAGTAATCTTTGCTTAGGCAATTGTACCAATGAGCTCGTACATACTGCTGCAAATTATTATATTTTTATGAGAAAATTCAATAACAATTGAAAGGATAGGTTTTGTATTTTATTGCATTGTATATATTGTATTTTTATATTTTTATTTTTATTTGTCAAATAATATTTGTCAGTCTTGGAAATTTAAAACATGTGAATAATATGCACCACAGCCTTTGCTCAAAAGGTCTCCACATGTTGATTTCAGACTCTGTTTGACAGATTCAAGGTAGACCAAGTTTTATTTGCCTGTTCGAAATAAAACTATCCTAGCATCTCAGCATTCAACATGGGTGAATTGAAATTGAGTGAAATCAGAGGTTAAGGCGACTGTCCACATGCAGGAATGACACATATCATGGATAGTGGGAGTAAAATTAACCTGAATGAACATGTTTATGAACCTACTGACCCCTGTTCTGAAATGATAGTAAATTTTATTGTTGCTGTAAAATCATATAGTGTGTCGGATTTTTTCGGCTCTCACACTCCCAGAGTTACCCAAAGTGACAGCCGACATAATAGGATCTCACCATCCTGGGTCTCATCCAAACAAACTCCACCTTCTTCTCCTGCCGCCTGCCTGTCTTCTCCCATAAACTCATAATGCTTCAAACTAAACAGGCAGCAGAAACAATATCTCTTTATGAAAAATCCCCATGCCTGTGTGTCAATGCAATCACACTGCGGGGCCTGCGACAAAGGCTTTTATGAATTATATTAACAAACCTGCTTAGTAATATAAAAAGACCGAGAGACATGGGGCAATATCCCGAAGGCACCTTGTATAATTCAATCTGCATTAGAGGCTAGTGTGTAATTCATAAGCAGAGCCAGCTCAGGTGTAGTCAAAGGCGAGGTGTCATTAGAATTTTAGAAGGGGATGAATCTCACAGGAGCCAATTTAAAAACACACGCAGGTGATAGAACAGCTCCGTGTGTTATTCGTCTCTCTCACTTCCGCACAATGCAGGAATCTAGGGGATTGATTGAGGAAATTTTCAGCTACAATAGAAGCCAGAAAAGAGGGATGAGTCGAGATCGTTTGGGCTGTTGCGGTGGGAATGATGACACAGGTGGATGTCAGCGTAAATCACCTGGCAGCATGGCCCGGCTGCTGTCTCACCCTCACCTCCACTCTTGATTTTTACAGACAAAGGAGATTTACACATCATGTTCCCACCAGCTTAGAGCAGCTAAGTGCTTGGTGCAATTCGTTCACGTTTACAGAGGAGCAATGATGAGATTCCCGAGGAACAATGATTTGGTTTATTGTCATTATAGCTGTAATAAGGAGAGGGCTTAATTGCTCTGTGGGTGTTTGGTGAATATGATCAATAGAAAACTTGAACAGATAAGACAGCGGAGATCATTACTTGGGCTTTGAGCAGCAATGAAGTATGTGTTACTTTGAGCAACTTAACAGCGACTGGAAATACTGTTTTTACTGACCTCCAGTGGTTTCACATCTCATCCTCGCTGCAAAGTGCTCTCTAGGGTTTGTCAGTACATGATGACCTCACCGTTTTATAGCCAGATGTGCAATGGAGCAATACTGTGCACTCTCTCAGCTACACTCATCAGTGATGCAGATCCTGGGTGTGGCAGAAAAATGAGCGTAAGGAGCAGAATAAGATATAGACCCCCACATGAGGGCTACGCACTGGGTTTTCTTTTATAGGCAAAACTAAAAGGGAATTGAGAATCAGGATTTCTAAGCATGAAGGCAGCATTAAACATGAAGGTGGGGAGTCTCCTATAGCCAGACTCTTTAATTCTGCTGGCCATGGAGTTTGTAGATTATGGTTCATGGGTATCGAAGTGGTTAGGCCACCATTACAGGGATGAGATAGGGAGAATATACTTCTCCAGTGGGCCTGTTATTATTTACAGACTGAGTATCCTGAAATGAAGAGGTGTCTCTATCTTGTTTTACTAAAGACACATAGATTCTATTAAAGGTATATGTATGTGAAGTTGTGTTTTTGTACATACAGTATACATGTTTCCTCCTCCTGATTTAATAATCACACACATACATGTAGAGACAACATTTTATGACATGTTTTCCATCACGAGTAGCTGTGTTATTATTTTCTGCTTTTCTTCCAAATAATATTTCCACATGATGATGTTTGATTGATTTGTATCAGCTGGTTATTTATCACCAACAGATGGTAAACTGTTGTTTAATAAGGGTCACACCCACACGTGTCTAAGACATGTTGTTATGTTGTTAGGTTTATTTCTGTCTCCTCCTGTGCATAATGAAAGTAATTTATATTTAATTATGAGGGCTTTTATTTTTGTCAATTTTGTGACTTTTGGGTGGGCGTCAATTCTGCATTAAAGTCGTTAGAGTGGATTGTTCCTATTCTTTTGATGCAGTGATCGGGGTGGAATGAATTTTGAATTTTCAGACAGAAAAGGCAGAAAAAAAGTTTTTTATGCCTAGTTTTACAAGTTTGGCAGAGGATAATGAGCATTTGTTACATTATAATATTCTAAAACTGAAATACTAAAAGATGTTTCTCTTATTGGTTGGTAGAATTAAAAAATACATATACATATATTACACATTGCTATAACACACACTTCTGGAATGAGCCAAACAACATTAATTGACTGCAGTTAAGTCAGAAACATTATTTCATTCCTTTCAATTCACGACTAATTTAAGCCGACGGCTGCTCTCACAGCAATTAAAAGCTGTTTTAAACTTCCATCGTGACTCAAAGGTCTTCAAATCAGTAGTGCAAAACACAAACCACAGCACTGTGGCATCCTTCTTGTTTATCTCATGTCACGTCCAACCCTTCCTAAGTCGTCACCCCCTCCTCTTTCTCTCCACGACAGCTCCCTGCCAAATTCTCCTCTGAAAACCTTCAGACGGAGCAACACAAGTTGGCAGCCTCTCGGCACCCAGACACAGTGCTGTGTGGTGAGGCACGCAAGCACACTAACCAGCACACAGATGGTGGTAGGTGCGTTTACCCAAGAAAACCACCCACCTGCATGAAATCAGAAGACGGATTTTAACTCCAGACACTCTGGACCCTGGGCTGAAAAATGGAGACCAATGCTGCTGCATAATTTATCTCCAGAAACATGTCATTGGCTGCCTATCTCATGTCTATTTGTGACTGCAGCCCCTGCATGAAGAATAAAGAAGTAACCACTGTTATGCTGGACTTAAACATAAATATTTCACCATATCCTGTATTTACTCGCATATACATTTTTTTAACTACCAACGCTGGCTACAAATGATCAGTTCTTGCCTTTATTTAACATGACTATGACATTACAAAACCACATTAGCAAACAGAGAGGAAATTGTTTGGGGTTTTGATTCTCCTAAATCAATTATCTCTTATTTGTGAGTCTAATCTCTTATCATACTTTGCAGCCATGTGAAAAAGCTATCTGTTCTGGGGTAGATATGAGTTGTTTGTTGACAGAGTAAAAACTTAAGAGCCATTACCAAGAAGCCATTTACTTTTCATTGCCTGGTAATCATTTGATACTTTGAATATAGGAGGTGCTTCAGTGATAATGGCCAAATATAAATCCTTCATTACACGCAATCTACCAGCAATGTGCTCTTCTTCAGTGCCGGCTCGCTTTAATAACAGATATCCCTCTCTTTTCATCTGAGGCGGTCTGGCTCTGTGACACCAGAACAACGTTAATACCTTTCTTGTATTGCAGAGGAAAAACTGCATCTGTGCTGAAATGAAGTGCATATACACGCACACGGACATACACCATTCCCTTTGCCTGCCTTGCAAAAAAGCATTTCCTGCTGCTTAATAAACACACAGAGGCACAGATATTCATAGCATTTGGGGAGCTGCCGACACTCGGGTGTTCAGAGCCGATAAGCCCTGTACCGTCTGTGGCTCGTTTCTCTAACCCTCCCTTTCTTCTCTTCTGTGTCTTCTCTGGGGTGCTGTCTGGAGGCAGCCCTCGGCAACAAGGCCCAGCGGAGTCACGAACAGGAGTGACGAATACCTAAATATCTGGAGAGAAAAAGCAGACAAAAGCAGACAAAAGCGGACAACGTGAATCCTGGATTGCCAGCGAAGTGGATGAAGGAGCCTGGGGAGATTCCTATCACTCTGCCACATGTAGAAAGAGGCGGAGGGAGGAGATCCGAGGCCGTTGACATGTTACAGAGTAAGCCCAGGTTGAGGGATAAGCTGTTTGTACAGACACCAGACAGGGCTTTCATTACTCGCTGTTTAGTCATGCTGTATTTACGCGGTCAGTGCCTTGTAACTCCTGATGCACAGGAATACTGTGCCAAGGAAGTAACACAACAGGCATCAACAGGCACTAGGCTGGCGGCCGCTGTGACCACAATCTCATATCCTAGAGAGTTAGTTTGGTAAGGTGTGATCATACGGTGTTGGCGCATGACGTTCAAAAGCAGCTCTGTGAAAAGCCTCAGTAATTACAGTGGAGGCTGTGTGAGTGGGAAGCCAGTGTGTCTGCAGCAGGACTCCTTCAGCTTATCTCTTAGTGCGGGATGAAAGGGAAGAATGGGATTGGAGCATCTGAGGAGCCTCAGAGCCTTGGAAAAATGAGTCTGGTGGTTTGCAATCAGTTTTCTTAGGCTTTACACTTTGACTCAACATTCTCCATAACTTTACCAGCAAATGCTTAGAACTGCCCATCTACACTTTTCACTGTATTGCTATTAATCATAACCATCATCAAAAGCATCAGAAACCAGCACAAACCTAAGTGCTTCCACTGGGATCAGCAGTGCTGTTGAAAAATTTCATTCGATTTAAATATTAATACTAAGAATAATACTCACGAGTATGAACCAGTCACCGACTAATATTCTTTTTCTTCTTCTTCCAGCCCTGTTTTTTTACTGCATTTGGCAAGAGTGACATCTAAACCCAGGTTGAGGGATAAGCTGTTTTGATTTTTTTGGCTGTTGCAGAAAATATGTTACTTATTGCTTCTTCCTGTTTGTCGTTCAGCCTCCTTTTGACACCCTGCTTGCTTCGTAAGGAAAAATCTAACAGTGATGGCATTGCATACAAACTGAAGTTAACATTCCTCGCATTTACTGTCAAACCAATCCCATGTGGGAGGTTTTTTTTTTTTTTGACCAGATGCTAATTTCTTGCAGGCTGCTGCTGGATTGGGGTCTTCATAAACAGTGGATGTCCCTATATGCACATTGTTTCAGCTGAAACAGCTGTACTGTAAATCTTGATCAATGATGTACTTCTCAGTCATGGGATTTACCTTTGATAATGCACATGTAGTTTTTACAAAGCGTATTCCTCTTGACAGTAGGGTTGCTGTAACTGAATGATTGGAACCTTGTAAAACTTGGCTTTCAAAGTTACCTCCTACGTAATGCAGCTCACCCTGTGGGACACAACTGATGAATGGATACAACAGTGTGGGGAAAAGAGAAGTTGTTCTCCGATCTCTGATGAAATTTAGAAAACCTTCCTGAACAACGTCCTTTAAAATATCCCTGGGTGATGGTCACAGTTGTAATTTAAAGAGGAACTATGCAATATTTTACCTTAATTAAACAGCTTTGGAGTCATTGTGATGGTTAAGTAAATGACTTGTAACTTGTTACAGAGAAGTTACTACCCACCTACTTCCTCATCAGTCCTCCACGAGGTGGACCTGGCCTGGAAGTGAAAAGCTTAAAAGCACTGGTGCCAGCACTAGAAGGGAGCAGTTTTCTAACATTTGGGGGTGTTACACTTGCTGCCTCTCAACTCGGATTGCTGTGTTGCTGTTGTATTTTGATTTGATGCCATTGTAATCTTGATTTAATGTCCCTGAGTCACTGCCAAGGCAGGTTGTGTTTAAAATAGCATTTATCCTATAATAGACTCATCATGACAAGTGTCACCAAAAATGAGTCCCTGGCTCCTGCTGTAGATTTATCATCGTTTTTATATCTAAATCGTGATCTCAGCCTTCACACCTCATTGTGATATTAATAATCTTGTTGAGAAATAATTGACTTTCCATGAGAAGCATGTTCTTGAGGCACAAGTGGAGTTAAGTGAAAAGGAAACTCTTACTGAGAACAAAAAGCTTTCACTGACAATAAAAAGTATATTTATTGCATATGAAGAATGTATTTCAATTGGGCTCCTCCAGGATTCCGCTGAGATTAACACAACATCATTTTTTAACTGTTACTGCAGAAAGTGTAGCCACATGGTCGACATGTGACATTACACAGCCTCACACACACACACACACGCATGCAAAAAACCACAACATGCAGAACTAGTGATTCTATTCTTCATTGTGTTGTTGCATTGAATCAATTTGGTCGATTCCAATGCAAAGCTTGTTCCGTTTCAAATGCACATTCACGCTCCATCAGCGTCACCCACACTTCAGCAGACAAAACCTACATGTCATGTGCTGAAGTGCTTGGGCCTACAGTGTACAGTGTAACAGCAGCCACTGTTACCTAGCAACGACAACCATGTGCATTTGTTTTTTGCGTGATGCCTTGAGACATTTGCATTATTTACATGTACCTCTTTCATTAGCATATAAAAAGCAGCGCTCCTACTCTAAAATATATGAAAAACAAAACAAACATAACCACAGGATGGCATTTTTTCTTAGTTCATATGGCAGGGGATGTATACATTTACAATGAACACTATTTCAAGCTTTGTATTGCAGGAAGAGGGAGGAGTTATCTTATTCATGACATCATTACTGTCCCCCAGGGTCTACTCTGGACCTGCAGCAACACTGAAAAAGGACATGAGGATGACACTTGCTCAACCATTCCAACTTCTCTCCATGCTGTGTCTCTTCTAACATGGAAAAAGAAAATTATGATATTAGTAGAAACCAATAAATAAGATCTGATTAAAGCATCCTAAGACAGCATGTAATTATACAGTTATGAGAGATATTGATAAAGAAAAAAGGGACAGCAAGAGGAGATGTATGACAACCATGGCTTCAGTTACCAGCCACACTCTCTAATTAACGTCAAGTTGATGGAGCCACACACATGCTGTGTTGTTGCGAGAGCTGACCAAATGCCTTTTTTTCTCCACTGCATACTGTGCTGCATTACGTGGTTTGTTTTGTTTGGTTCTCTTCTCATGTGCTGCTAAAGCATTTCAACATATTTCCTACTAACTCAGCTTCAAGCGTGCTGACAAGAAGGATGTCATCATTATCCCACAGCACCAACAAGCCCAAAGCTGTCCAGTAAACAACAATGACTTTGCAAGGTGCTGATATTTCTCTTTTTCTAAAACCCACTTATAGGCTATTTGTAACTTTAGATTTCTTAACTCATCTTCAGCCTACTGGACCACTACACCTACTTTTGAGAAATTGGTGCCAAACATTTTGTATAACAACTTGACACCGAATGCACAGTAATGCGTCTGATGGTAGTTCCACTCAAAGGAGTCGTATAGGCCTATATAAGTTTTGCTATTGCTACATACTATGGACTGTTTCCAGTGGCATCCATCCACCATCATAACAAGTAAAAATGGATATTTAAAGCGTTACCTTCTACATTTTCCCCAACATTAAAAATTCAGAGTTGAAACAATTCCACAGTTACACAAAAGTTGCATATTTCTCCAAAATATTACAGCGTCTCTCCAAGATGTTCGTATATTTTGTGTGAAAGGGAAAATGTAATGCAACCAACTTATATATACAGATCTCCAGTGGATGAACCCAGCTGTTACAACACCGTCAGCCTCCATCCTCTGTCAAGCTGGGTTTACGGTATTCATGTAAAATCTAATATACATATAGCCTATTTATGTAAATATATAAACTCATGTTTTATTTGCTGTCTCTCTGGCAGCTGAGTACTGAATCTGAATTCCTCTTTGGAGGCATAAAACAATGTCCAGTCAGAGCAGCAGTGGACACTGACCGCTCTGATAAACATGCAACATACAGTAATTCATCAGTTAAGTGACCTTGAAGCAGCCATCACTGTAACACGGGTGGTGCTTTCACAGCTCTGGTTCTTGGCAGGGAATAAGTAAATAAAGATCACAGTCATTCATGTCATGTCTCTGTACCACTGTGTGTTTTAATGGAATGAGACATCTGATTTGATTGCACGGCTTCTATTTTTTTTTTTTTTTTTTTAACCGCTAACATGATGTTGTTGTTCAGCTTAAATCTGTGCTTTTCCAAAACAACATATATCCTGTGAAGTGCATTGTCTGATCCCTGTGTCAAAGTGAAGTGTACCCCATATTGCGTGTTTCTAGATGTTAAATTTTTAAAATCCGTGGACGACACTGTAACTGTCTACAAGCCTCTCTGAGAGTGTATTCAGGTCACCCCACCCCTCAGGGTAACTGTCTGGGTGGGTTCTGTTAAATATTCTACCCTCGGGGAACTCATAACACAAGCACCACATTTTACCAATATTAGCTTTGTGCATTACCAATGTGCTAATGTAGTCCATCATTATTTCATGGTGCCATCAATGTGTATTTGCATCATCTGGGGCAAAACTAAAATCTGACGATGCTCACTTCAGCCTCAAGTAATCTTTTGACTCCCTAGACTTTTCTTCACCCCCCAAGATTATTTTTCCCTGACTTGACAGTTGACAGTTGAGAGTGACAGCTAACATGGGGAGAGTGAGAAAGGGGGACATCACACAACAAAGATCCCAAGCCAGAAATAAGCTGGGGATGGCCACACGGCATACACCCCATACTGCTATACCACTGTGATGCCCTAGATTGGTATTTGATCTGGACTAAAAACCCTTTGATACACAGTTCCAAGAGAAAAAAATAAAACTAGATGTCCCATCCTTCTTTTCAACACAGTGAAATGACACAGAAAAAGCCACACATCGCTGCCTGCTGTGTAGCCACTTCTTTAAATCTGTCTTTCACATTTGATCTGATAATGCCTGTAATGTTCTCCCTACCAAATAACCTCTTTAACAGCTAAACAGACCATTGCTGGCATGTTTCATAGGTTTGCTATATTAAATTAAACATTACCTGTAGAAACCACTGCTGTAATACATGGCCAGGGCACTTGACTCGTTTCAACAGTGCTTTTAAGACAGCACTACTTTGGATTTGTATTATTAAAGCTTCTCATATCAGTTGGCTTTGAATGCAGTGTTTTTTACATAGTCATTCGTCATATACTTCATCATTAATGCAGTCTCAATGCTTTATAAACATTTCCACATTATAACTGCCTCCTAAATACTTCTTCATATGTTGCTTTTAATGATGATACTGACAAAAGGTACAATTATATCCATTATTTTAACACATGTAATGGATATTTTACTGTAGGCTATGTTTTATATTTAACAGAGAGCTTGATTTATACAGAGAAATAAGAATGCATTTGTCTTTTGGCATCATGCATGTTCTGGCAATCATCATTTTAAAACAGGTTTTATTTGGGTTTGTCTGATAAATAGGCTTTGCTGTAAAGCGCTGTGAGCAGCACAGTGGGTGTT
>OMNW01008608.1:0-19391 GCA_900303245.1 Selene dorsalis
TATATATACTATTTGCTAAAAAGCTTCACAACTTTGTAAGCTGAGAGATATTTTGAATGAGGGTCTCTTTTTCTCTGACTGCAGACAACATGGCCAGTGTTGTCTGGGTGTGGGACATGCAGAGGATGAGCCTAGAGGCCGTACTCGAACAGACATCAGCTGTGCGCTGCTTTCAGTGGGACCCCCGACACCTGCGGCTGGCACTGTGCACAGCCAACACCAAACTCTATCTGTGGTCCCCAGCAGGCTGCGTCTCTGTCCAGGTCCCCACTGAAGGTAACATTCTTGATCATTGATAACTGCAACTGTCATGTGAATACACAGCAGCAGTGTGTCAGATATGGGAAGTGCACTCTGACTTTCTTCCCATTGGGTTTGTTTAACCTGCACTAAGTTTTTCATGTTGGCAGCAAGAGGTTACTATTTTAGTTTGAAATACTGTTAAATCTTAAAATCACATGATATTAGACCAAACTAATGGAATGATTACTGTTTGTTCTGGTTTAACTCTCCAATCACACAATATTACTTACTGTGTGAGGGGGTTGTTGACTTGCTTGGATTCATTCAACATTTATTTCTATGCTGTGTTGCAATGGTTACCCTGGTAACACAGAAAAATAAAAGCAAATACAAAGATCCTATGTTTGGTCAAACATTAAACTGCTAATGAAATGGTAAAATGGTTAAAATTGAAAAATGACAACAAACCTGCATTAAATAAAATAATGGGGTAAAAGCCTAATTAACCTGTCAAGTCCATACTTTCCTAGATTTGACTGTGGCAGTCATAGGTCAAAAGTCAGTGTTCGATGTAATCAGTCATTTAAAATTTCCCAAATTTTATTGGAACAAAAACATCAAAGCCATTTTAAAGTCATTCTCAAAATGTAGGCAGCACTCCCTGGTGGGCTGTGAAGGTACTGCAGGTGGGCTGCAAGAGGTTATTTACATATTTTTGTGCATGTGGATGCAGCGTTTCCCCCACCACTGTGGCAGGCTACCAAGCTAACAACAGGCCAAAAAGGATTTTAATGTATGGTAAATATCATCAAGTTGTTAATGATTTTACTTCCACACTGTGCAAGCATGAAAACACCTGATGTTTTGATGGAATTGTTTTGAGCCAATGGCGAGTGCATCGCTTCCAAAGTTAGAGTGAGTTTGGGGTGGCTGCTGTAAAAAAGATACAATACATATATGCTGTTTTTATTTTAGCAGTAGATCTGTGGTATCCTGAGTTTTCACATGCTGGCTGCTCCATGTTTTGTTTTACAGTGACAGGTTGCTTCTCTTTTGTACTTAGAAATCCTTAAGTACAAAACACAAACAACTGAGTACAGTCAATGTTTTTTCTTTTTTCCCAATCTGTATGACTTTATCGGGATCACAAAGCAAACAAACCAGAGCATGGATCTCGGTGTACACAACGATCAACACAGGGTTTTGTTTTCTTAACTTAATTTTGTTCACAAATACGTGGGTGTTTTCTTTACCGACCCTATTTTTATCTCCCTTGCTTCCAGGTGGTTTCCAGGTCCAGTCACTAAGCTGGCACCGCAGTGGAGACTCTCTCATCCTGCTTGGAAAGGAGCAGCTGTGTTTGTGCTACATGGACACAGTCCAGGAGGACAAGTAAAACACAAAAACACACAGGTATCAAGAAATGACTGGATCACAGTTCAGGCTTATCTAGACACAAGCACTTGGTTGGGAATGTGTGAAGGTGATGACCAAATCTGCTCACTAAGCTTTTAAGGCTCTCAGTGCAGGTTACTGAGATGTTCCTTTTATGGTCGAGTCCAATATGCGTTGAATAAATATCACTTTTTTTTTATAAGTTTGTACTGAAGCACTAGTTCCTTACACTGTGAGAAGATAGTTGTTTACAAAGTTTTGTAGATTTCTCTTTTTTGTATGTATATTACAATGATACAGCATAACTATTTTGAATAAATTTTGCCATAAACAATGAGACTAAAGGTGCGTTGCTTAACTTTTCTGTTCAAAAAAAATATTTGTGTTCAGTGCCTTGCAACATGCAAAAATGGTGCAGTGCAGTTCATGCAGCGGTTGTAGTGAGAACAAATGAGCCCTCATAATAAATACAGTTACCAGTGCTGTGACGTGATGTGCTCAGTGGAACAAAGACATGATACAGGTGTTTCAGTATGTGATTTTTTAAAAGCAGTTCTTTATTCTTCATGAGTGACATTATCTTTATTCTGCGACTACTGCATCGTTACTGGTAGAATTTAACTTGTTTCCCACTGACTAAACTGAAATGCCATTAGAAATCCAAACGACAAATCAACAAGCAGGACTAAGCATATTAGGACTGTAATCACTTGGCTTCAAAGCATTGTTTGATTCCTTTCTCTTTTATTAACACAACCACTTGAACTATAACTTGATCATTTAGTTACAGTCCTGTACAGTATGAAGATAATGTAAATGTACTACAACCAGAGGCAAGGCTCCGACAAGCACATGTAGGCATTTGTTATTCTCCATTGTGGCTACTGTGCTACACATTTCTAAAAGAAAAAGTAACTTCTCTTAATACCCCAAAATAAAATACTTAAGATCTAGTAAAGAAGTGTTCACTCTCTAGGGTCAATCATGTGTTAACTGCATTAAAGTAACAGCAGAGAAATAAATCCTTATTACTATCTACAAATCTGTTATTCATTAAAAAAAAAAAAAAAACATCTGTCATGCAAACGCAGCGTGCAGGGAACATGCACAAGTTAAGACTGGAAAAGGGTATTCTGGGACACAAGTATTCATTGGCATCGTTTAGCATGAAAATGTGGTCTGTTACCTTTGGTAGCACAATGATATTATTGGCTGCATCTTAAGAAAATCACCTAATTCCTATTGACAAGATACATACAGCATGTGGTTAAATAACTAATTTTAAAAAAAGAAAAGCTTTATTTGCATGTATTTAATTTTGTAACTCATCCATTACTCTCTCCACAGAGTTAAGAGTGCAAATATATTCCTAAAACAAATGACAACAATGAAAGCAAACATAGTTTACAAATCCATGTTGCGTAAAACATCTGTAGCATACAACATCAATTTAGCTGACGTAGCTAACAGCGTTCTCAAAGTGGCACAGTGTCTCCCTCCCTACGACATAGTTTAGGCAAATGTAAGTATGGGGAGCACAACACTAACCAGTAAGAGAGGAGGGTCACAACATGCTGAAAAGTATAACTCACAAGTAACACATCTGAGCCCAGAGTTGTTTGGTGTAGCAGTGCAAATCCTGGAACAGTTTCCACATTAGTAACGTTTATTACAATGACATGTGACATGAGCATAAAACTCTTATCAGCTGCTATTCATTTTCTACCATAAGGCCCTATAATCTGAAATAAACAATCCTTCATATTTATGTAGCAACTATGAAACATAACCCTAGTTGATGTTACAGTTTGACAGCTCTTTTGCTGCAGAAAAAAAATAAATTCAGCTCAACATCTCAACATCTGGAATAACAACCCTGATGTTAGCACGCCTCTAGCAAGTCTAAACAGTATGCTAGCTTTGACAGTATGTCAGTGAGTGGTTAAACAAGGAGCATTAAACTACAAGAAGCTCAATAGCTCAACCTAGAATAAGTACAGAGGTGATGAACTGAAGTAAGAGCTGTGTCCTTTCTCTCCAGCTTATGTCACATGGGCCGTCACTCCTGAGGGCCCAGGCAGCTATGGCAGATCTGTGAGCAGCTGTCTGACAGACAGGGACCAGGGGGGTGGACTACAAACAAATGAGTAGACAGTCCATGCAGTGTTGCGCATCATTCACCTACAGTAGGCTGACCACTTGTCTGTGACACCAAGGTGAGGACATCTCATGGGCTCAACTTACACTCACTGATTGTTGGCGCTTTACACTCTAGTGGACCAACGGCTTCCTTCAGATAGCGCAGTGTAACACGGACACATGGGTTGAACTCTTGTAATTTGGACAAACCGGTGTTTAGAAGCCAATCTTGCCACGGGTCATTGAGTAGCCCAACTTGGCTTCATTGTTGATGAAGGACATGATGCCAAGATAGGTCTCGATGAGCAGGGGTCTCTCCAGGATCAGGACGCCATTAGCCCGACCGGGTATAGGGTGCTCCTTATGGGCTTTCTTCACTGCCTGCACCAACTGGGTCCTGAAGTTGTCCATCTTGGCAAAGAACAAGAAAAACACATTCAAACCACAACATATATCCAAAAAACTTCCAATCACCAATATATACCAACACAGAAAACAGTGTATAACCTCTAAGATGTCCAGAATGAAAATATCTCCGAGAGCTGCATCTACAGTAAGTGTACAATAATCAGTGTGATTGAGAATTTACAGTCAAATGAGTTGTGTTGCCAACAGCTAAGGATGAGAAAATGTGGTCATATTCCCGGAAAATAGCCCCAGGTACTGTTGTTGCCATGCCAGTGAGTACACACAAATAGCTCTGACAATACCGTTCATACACAGTCAGGACATAAATAATATGAGTAACCATGAATGCCGCCTTTAAGCCTGCAATCAGTCTGTAGCTTTCATCTGGACTCCAACTGCTAGAGCTGTGATGAATTCATATGTTTTGAAAGATCACACTCAGAGTCAGGTGACTTTGTGATTACCCAGTAGCAGACAATTAAACGCCAACGCACAAAAAAAAATCACGTTTCAAGTTCGGATGTTTTCTGAAATGTCAAATAATCCATTGATTTAAATCAAAATGCAATTCTAGCCACTTTATTTTTTTAATCACAGGGATTATACCTGGCAGAGAGAGGCCACCTTCTCGTCAGCATGGGCCATGGGGTGCTCTGTGAACGTGGCGTAGGGCATGTCTGTGGACCACGGGTTCCAACGGTTCAAGAATGAAGCCCGAGGGCGTTTGTCCCATTGAACACGAATCCCATAGCCCTCTCTCCTGTTTGAAACAAAAAAAACATAAGAGCAAAGGGATCAACCAGCTAATCTCCCCAAATCCTATCCCACCTTTTCTTTGGAGCATTAATATACTTGAAGAGTAAACACAGGTTTGCTGTTGGCTGACCTTTAACTCGTTAGCTTACTTGTTAAGAGATTTTGGTGGAAACTCGAACTCGCCCACTGAGATGGTGTCTACGGCGTTGAGAGAGATCCTGATGACCTGCTGACACAACAGGTTGATGAAGTCGTACTTGCACACCAGCAGTGACCTGACCACGCAATCACAGGATGACAGATGGCGCCAAATCATTGTCAAACATCACATGTAATCTGGTCAACTTCCTCAAATTAGGAGTCAACAGTTTTGTTTTGTTGTTTTTTTCTTTTTACTTACCTATCAGTTATGAGCACAAGTCTCTCCTTCTCATTGTTCCAGTGGTCTACTCTGTCATAGTCCCAGACAAAACAGACAACAATGACAGTTACTTTATTGAAACAATGGCACAGTTATAGAAAATAATCAGAATTATTAATGAGCCTGAGAGTATATTCATGAGTACAAAAACCCTGTAATGCACACAACAGATGATAAGCCAGTCTCATGGGGCTGGCATACTTACTCAGCCAGCAGCCAGACACTGAGCACCTCTCCATCCTCAGAAGGGAGTGCCACAGTCCTGATGTCGCTCACAGCCTGCTCGATGGTACCTGGCTGAGATCAGCATCACACCACGGTCAGTCATCAGCATCAGCATCAGCCTCAGCCTCATCTCCCCGTCCCCTGCCTCCCCCCCTGCGATCACCCGGTCTCATCTTAAACCATATACCTACTATAATTCTCCACGTCAGCTCGTGTTTATTTAACACATATCTCTAATAGAAACGTAGGATCACTGACGGGGTTGTTTTGAAGATCGATCTCTACGCATGTGCCGATTACGCCGATTCACTTACCCTGAATACGAAATAGTCCTTCACTTTCGCTTGCACCGTGGGGTTGTGCACATGAAAGGGTGTCAGTGTTTGTAACGGGGGGCAGCAGGCCACGGACGATCCGTGTCCCAGGCTTCGTCCGGCCTCCGGCGGCGTGAAGGCAACCTCGACCCCCTCCTCGGTCTCTGCAGGGTGGAGGACCGCAGCGCCCGGACTCTCCGGCTCCACCGTGTCGTTGAGCTGGAGCATGGTGCGACGAAAACGCTTTTCGAGGAGCTTTTCCCGGCAATGTGCGCCTTACCTTAGATTAGTAAACGTTCACTCGAGGATGCAGACTCACCCATTGCGCACGAATAATGTTTTGATTGTGAGGGCTGTGAGGAAGTAGTCCCTTCTTGCTTCACTTCCCCCTTTAATTTCCTTCCTCTTAAAGGGACATAATGTTATTGACCGAGCTCATCACAGGAACAGGTGTCTCAGTGGATGGACCAGTGTTTTCCTACTTTTTGCTGCTTTGATGATCAGGTCATCTTAAATCAGGCGTTAATTTGATTATGTATCTCATTACCCTGCTATTACCATGTAATCGTGATGTATACACATTTAAACCCCCTTTGCCTTATGCCTGTTTGGGTGTGGCTGCCTGAGCCTGTCAAATGCCAGCGGCAAATCTCTGCTATAATCTTTAATCAGTGTTATTTATTATGTCTATGCTCTGCCTCTTTCTTTTCCTCTTCAACCGAACCGCTCGTGGCAGATGGCCCCACCCACCCTGACTCTGGTTCTGCTCCAAGTTTCTGCCTCTTAAAAGGAAGTTTTTCCTCATCACTGTTGCTGTGTGCACTTACTCTTGATGTTAGGTTTCTGAAAATACTATTATGAAGAGAAGGTCTAGACGAGGGCTATTCAATCACAAATCCAGTTGGGTCAGATTTTTCAAATCAAGACATTTATCTGAGCCAGACATTTTCAGGGCTGGTGAGCAGCAGGTGCTACTAAACTGATATGAATGAATGGATAGAAAAACAAGTAATGTTTAGCCATTGTTTCCCTTAAAATTTGGTCACATTTGACATGGTCACTGACATCACAAAGTGCATAAAAACAATGAAAAGAGCGGTAACTGAACAGAAACTGAAGTAGTAACATTGCTTAACTCCACTTTTGAAGAAAAAAAAAAGAAAAAAGAACATTTTGGTCATATCTAAACCCAGCTACACCTCAAAGTGCATGAAAATGTGCATGCCCAGTAACATATGTAAAGCATGCCAAGACAGTTTCAGAAGCAACAATATATTTTTCAGTTAATTCAAAATAAATGCAAAAGGCTGTAAATGAAACACATAAAAAAAGTTATAATAAACAAATGGAATAAACTAAAAGGCTGGAGTTCCCAGCCAAACTAAACAAAGAGAGGAGAGTCACTAAGCCAGCCGACGTCGCACCCAGTGCTCTCCCCAAACTAAACTACCTAATAAAAGAAACTAAACCTAGTGGTCTAGACCTGGTCTAGACCTTCGAGATAACCTCTGCTGTGAATGGGCACCATACTGTATGAAGAAAATTTACTTGACTTCAAATGATTTTTCACTCACTCCCTAAAACTTCAACTGTAGTGTCAACACAGAAGTGTTATCCAGTTTGCTTTCAATTTAAACTGTAATAATTCCCTTGAAGACCTGTATGCTCATTTCCCATGAGGTGAGAGAGATAGCCTGAAACAGTGACTTAGAGTCACATGATGAGAATCTGTCACGTTGTATAGCTGAAGACTGTTTATAGGCTTTTTGTAGGCGTTTAGTGCCTATAAAGTGCACCAATGAATCTGAACACACCACATTAAACATCCACACACACAAGAGTTTCAATGACTGCACACTTTTATGCACGTGAGGCTAATTGCAGTTCCACATATTTTATAGCAGCTGCGTTGTATTAGTGAACTGAGGCCAAGGTTAGTGTTGGACTTAAAATAAGATAAGATGAAGTAAGATATCCCTATATTCATCCCACAATGGGGAAATTTACAGTGTTGCAGCAGCAGACAACAATGAAAGGAATATAGAGCACAAATAAGCAAACGTAGCAAGCGTCTAAATTTAAAAACTTTGGAAATTCCTAACAAATCCACCATACGTGCTACAGTTTTGCAACTTTTACCAAAATGTAACCCCAATACTTTAGAAGCCTTCGTATGATTATATCTGGTCAAATTATGAAGTCCATCACTCTGTGTTTTTCAAAAAACTGTGAAACTTATTAAACCTTTCTTCTCCCACAATGTTTTCTTAGTTGACACCAAATTTGCTACACTTCATCTTCAGACTGTCCTCCACAAAGCTAACACCTGTTTTTTTGATATCTGAAAAACTGAGGCTACAGTGCATTAAACGTTTGATTGTAAACAGTACTGCAAACTAATAACAGCCAGTTCTTGCTAAATACATTTTCAATGTTACTGTTACTAGATGAAGTTTGGCAAACATTAGAATTTTATCTCAAAAACTGAATTTTTGAAAACATTTTGAATTCTCTCGTGTGTCTCTCAATGATCTCATGTGAACAATTGCAGGAAATGTAAGAATGGCATTTTTTAACATCAGTTTTTCACTTATGGAGCAAAACACTTACTGTTAAAAAGAAGTGACCAGCATTTCCATGCAGTCAAGGTGCGATATATGGATTTTCAGGTTTTTGTCTTGATTTTTTTGACATTTTGACGATTTTTGAAATCTGCCTTGGCTGCTGCTGTCATCGTGGTGACGGGCTTAGTCCATTTGTGAAGCCACACACCAGGTCTCACCTCTAGCCAATTAGCTCCATGAGTTAGGGTATGGTTCTTAGTGTCAGAGGTTGTGAGTTCAGACCTCAGCTAATGTAAAATAGATGTTGTAATGTTCATCTGTGTTCAACCTATCAGCCGGATGTTATTGAATATTAGAGTGTTGTTTTTGGTTTCAGTTAAGGCTTGTCTAAGTCACTTAGGTCAGCTGAGACTGATATCATATGTTTTATGACTTGATTGCCTGCCAATGTATGTTATTCTAGCATTTTGTTGTTGCTTTTTAAAACCCTGACTTTATCAACCTGACTGATTTATTGAGGAAGCAGAGAGAGAAAAATCATCTTTATTACCGCTCCTTCTTGTAAGTCTTGGTTTATCTCAGCCTGAGGGAGGTCACTATATCTGAATGTGTCATAAATGGTTGACCATTTGGGGGTGATAAGTTCTTTGTTTTGTTGTCTCTCCAGTCCCTCAGTATCTATAGGTCGAGTTATTCAGTTTTCATATTGACTGAGCTGTCTGTAGGCAGTTTTAATCTGTGGAAGACAAAATGAGAGGAAACTGTGCTGTACATATATCAATATGAATTGATGTTGTGGTGGAAGGTGGTCTGTGCGTATGTATGTGAGTATATGTGTGTGTCTGTGTGCATGTGTATGGGTTGGTCTGTGCGTGAGTGGGGATGTGTACGTTTTTGAAATAATGGGGATGAGGTGGAACAGTTGAAACACGTGAAAAAGAACAAGGAAAAGAAAATAAATAAACATGTGAAAAGGGATACTAAAGTTTAGGGGAAACAGAAAAAAGAGAGGAGAGAAAAAAAGAAAACAAACAACCAAAAAACAACAACAACAACAAACCAACCACAGCCTTCCCCTTCCTGTTCCCCTCCTCCCCCTCTCAATCATCAATCAATCATCCTCCTACCCCTGCCTTACTTCTGATAATCAGTTTTTGGTAATGATTGATCAGGCAAGACACTATTTAAGGCAAGAATAAGTGCAGAAATTCCAAAGCTGAACAAAGCATAGACTGCCAGTCTGAGAATGGAGGTGATGATGTTTTTCCCAGTGCTGCTGCTGATCTGCTCTCTCTCTGCAGCAGAGCTTCAAACCGTCCAACTGGCCAACAATGAAATTATTCCACAGGGAATGCAAACTGAATCCCAAGAAAGGAGACCAGAAAACGCCTCGGACGCCAAACACATTTGTCCAGGAGACATCCATGCTGTGCTGAGAGAGATGAGCGCCTTGTTGGCTGAACAGAAGGTGGAGATAAGGCACTTACAGAGAGAGAACCAAGGTACAGTACTAAGTCAAGCAATGAAAGAATTAGACAAATAATGGCAGTGGGAACCAATGCCTTTTTTAAATAATGACACACCACAGCAGCTCACACACAAAGGACAGAAATGTTTGCCTGTACTTTGTCTTAACATTGAGTCATTTGTTTTGTTTGTTTTTATAGCACAAACAGCTCGACTGAGAGAAGTGGAGTTGCAAAAGACTGGTCTAGAAAAACTGAAGCAACAGCTTCAAGGTATATTATAAGCAATGACAAACATTTATATCAAAATTACATATTGAAAATGATGAGAGCACCATAAACCAGTGTATTTACCAGGCATTTTCAATGGAGCATGTCATTTATTTCAATACTAACCATGTTTTTAGTGGCAAATGCAAATCTTCAAGAAGACTGTCATATTATTGTTTAATTCCTTGCTGCTATGTGGTTTTTTATTTATTTATTTTTTAAATTGACATGATTTCAGCACAGTCAGAAGAACTGACCCTCATTAAGGCCAGAACAAATGTGACAGAAAACCAGGTGGAGGCTCTGAAGGGAGAGAGAGGTTTGTACATTTGAAAACAGGCTGCATTATAACAAAAAACAAAATGAATACCCACTTTAAACCGAGTATATTTCTCTCTCAGTCAAGGTGGCCTTCTCTGCCTCTCTGCTGGCTTCCGGCTCAGGAACTATAGGACCATTTAACACACACACCCCTCTGGTTTTCAGAAATGTTGTTGCAAATATTGGAAATGCCTACAACCCAGATTCAGGTACTCAAACTCATGAATGTTATATATGGTTTTTTTTTTTTCTGACTTGACTTTAACCTGGTTGACAGATATTGCAACAAACAATTTTCCACCAATATTAACTGGCAAAATGTCCCACAGGTTTTTTCATTGCACCAGTGAGAGGAGTCTACCGCTTTGAGTTCTACATAGGTGCACATGGACATCCTTCACATGCTTCAGGGACTGTGTTGGTCAAGAATGGACAGCATATTTTTATTGCCTATGAGCATCAGACAAGCCATTATGGGTCTTCTGCCAATTCTGCCACGCTGCTGTTAGAGGTGGGAGACGTCGTGTTTTTGCGTCTGTGGGTCAACTCCAGAATTTTTGACAACGAAAATAAACATAGCACCTTCAGTGGTCATCTGCTTTTCACCATGTGAGTAGGAAACAGTCTGTTTTCATCTATTGTATTATACTGTAGCTTTGCACACACTGCAGAAGTGTATCAGTGTATGCTGATCAATATCATACCATTTGCTGATTGATAACAGTGCACAACAACAATTACCTATTTTTTTGTTTTTAAAATTTGGGGTTACACGTAAATACACAGTGATCAGCAGTGATGGGGTATAGTGTATGTGATTAAATTCTATCAACATCAGATTAAAAAAGTGTCACATTTCACGCTCCTGTATCTCTACCTCTCTTCCTTCACATGCCTGTTTGTTTAACAGAAACTTGAGCGGTCATTTGTTGTGAATATTCCCTCTGTACATCAATATTTTCTTGATGATTATGTAATAAACTATATATGATATATGATGATGGATGAATACTGAGCCACATTTTCAGTAATATAAAAGTCCTGTCATTAGAATCTTAACTGCTTACATTTCTGATTCTGGATATTTCTTTAATATGGAGCAAATGTTTATATAATGACATGTGAATATAAAAATATGAACATAAAATCAAATAAACTGTCTTTTTTTTTTTTTCAAAATTTTTGGGCACACTACCAACGCACAAATTGTACAAAGTGAGTCTCTTTATTTATTTATTTTTATTAAATGTTATCATTGTTATTCCCTCACTTTAATTTAGCATGTGATTTTACATTTTTGGTGGGGAAAAAAGGATTTTTAATGTAAACTGTTTGTACAAATCATATATATATATAAGATATGTAAAAACAAACAAATAAATAATAAATAAATATTTTAAAAAATATTTCAAGAGTTTTTCTTAATTTGGTGAAAAACAACAACCTCAATAAAATCTCCTCAAACCTAACTTGATCCATAGTCATTCACATAAAGTCTAACCTGCCAACTCCTGAGTGTTTGACTCTTTACAATTGAACCTGGAGTAATTTATTCATTTGGCCACTTGGGAGCAGTGGAAACAAGTTGTGCACACAGCCTGAAATACATGGCTAGTTGCTTCTTTACATAAAGTCATGTTAAGTCATCACAATGTCTTTTGACACGATGTTAAATATAAGTTATAGATCAGCTACTTTATTCTGAATATTCTGTCAGCTAAATAATAAATGTAAGAATTTGAACACACCTCCTAAGTCACAACTCTGAATCTAAACCACTCAAGCATATGCAATATTTTTCATTTAAACAGGGGGGTTTCAGACATTCACATACAGGTCTTTTGGAGAAACTGATGGACTTTAGTATTTGATTCCACAGGATACACACATCTGAAATAACTGATTTTAATAGGCTGTAGCTGCTTACAGTCTGTTTCCCCTGTTGCCTCTGTGACATCACCAGTTGAAGAGAAAACTCTTGAGGGGTCATCTTTGTTGAGTGTCTCATACTCTAATGCTACCTGTACATCAGATGACCTTGAAAAGATTTGGAAAAGACTCTTGGAAAACTATCATCTCACACCTGCTCACATCTAAAGACAAGTTGTAGAGTTTTTAGTCACAGCCTACTCTCAGACTGAGATTTTACAAAGACTGTGAAGACTGAATTTTGCAGGGTCACTATTTACAAGACTACAACTAGATTCTTTTAGCAATTTTTGCCATCATGCTTTTAGTAGAAACTTACAAAATGGAGGAGAAACAGCTTTTGGCTACAGCTGCCCTAGTGTGTGCAGTGGTTTGTGCAGAAAAAACTAAGAACATCAACGACAACATCTGGACGATCCATATTGATCAGGACCTTGACTTTTCGCCGGTGTTTCCTGTTCGTCTATGCTGCTCTTGTGATTGTTTGTTTGCCAGGTTTTTTTTTGTTTGTTTTTTTTTTTTCAGTTTTTAGTCTGTGACTGTGAAATCTTCTGGTGTAAGCCCGGCATTAGTTAACAAACACACAGTGGACTTCTCATTTAAAAAGCACACAGGTTTTATTGCATATCAATTTCATGTATAAATTCTTCATAGCATTGGAAAGATTACATTTGGTATACATTGCTATTCTACAGAATTAACATCAGAGTCATATCTTTTCAATGAAATTTCTCTAAAGTACATCTTCAATAATCACAAGCATCAAAAGAACTGCAATTTCAGAATTGTTCAATATTATTCTACAATCCTTTATTGTTTTTCATTATGTCTTCTCCCACAAGTCTTTACTATGTATTTCAGAGCCACCTGCCCAAACATCTGTAAGGCAGTCAAGAACTTGAAGTCAAACCTACTAACCTAACCACATGTACAATAAGTGCATCTACGGATTTGTTTTTTTCTTTTCTTTTTTTTCCTTTTTTTTTGTTTGGATTTGATACACATTTCACAAATGGACATCATTATGACTGCTAAACACGTCATGCACAATATCTTTTTTTTTGTTTGTTTTCAATAAACATAACAGAGGCGATATACAACTCAGATTCAAACAAAACAAGCACCATCCATTTAAACCCATATTTTTCAATGATTTTTTTTCTTCAGACAAATGCACCATTGTTTATCATTCTTTAAAATACTATACAGTTAAAAAGAAACAATATGTATATTTTAACCTTCTCCTGTAACAGTGGGGGGAAAACAGCAACCATGTTCTATTATGCTGAAATATATTTCAGCGACCATCTGCCAGAATACTTTCTGAAGTTGGCAAAATGGAATACTTCAATGCCTTCAATTCCTTTGCTTTACACAGCGCGTACTTATTACAGTAGTCCATGACATGAATTACTACATATAGTCGACCTAAAAAACTTAGCGACCCAAGTCTTTACATTTTTATAACCACAAGTTGGAAAACAATGCGTTAACCATGAATGAAATCTCATTCAGTAGAATTGTAAAAAAAAAAAAGAAAAGAAAAAAAAGACTTCTGTCTTTAGAAAAATGAGATGATGCAGCAGTCCTAGCATCACACCACCACCTGCTGTCCTGAAGAAAAATTACAGTGCTTCCGTTTCAGATTTTTCTTATATCTCTCCATGTCAAGCACAAGTTGCTCATCGACTGAAAGTGAATCTGGTCAGAAAACTGATCTGTGTTCTAAGCTTTGGAGACCTAAGCCTGATCAATATATGGCTTAGACCCACATGGTTTAAGTGCTAGTTTGAAAAATACAGCATCAGGCCTAGTTCTCAAAGCCCTAGTTCGCAAGAAGGACCAAGGCAACGATGATCAACAATACTCCATCCCCCCGCCTCCTGCAGCTATCTACAGTTATCTACAGTAAATGACTCATGCCCTCCGTGACATAGCTACCTTGTGGACCACATGGAATGAGTTTTCAGTATGAACAGGGAATATAGCGTAATGTTAAACTCATAATCAAATGTTTCTGTTTTCCCTGTCCAGAATCAGCGAGACTTTTCTTTACGTGTGTTGGCAGGACCGACCAGCAGAAATATGATGTCCATTTTAATACTATCCGTGGTTTAGTTTACTCTCTTCTTTTGGTTTTATGAGTCCTTTTGCCTTCCTTCTCGCATGACCAGATGTTCATACAGATGTGACTGTGTTTCAGACTTTTGGACCATGTGATATAGCACATTTAATTTGTTGGATACACTCAGTCTATTAAATGCAAAACAGAGGGAAAGGGAGCTTGATGTGATGGAAACTAGTCAGATTCAATAATGTGACAATGTAATGCCCTTTTTCTGACATTCATAGTAACTGTTGTCCAGGCCTGCCCCGACCCCCAAGTACTTTAACCAATTTGAATGAGACACATTCAGTATTAAAAAAAAACCAAAAACAAACAAAACACTGCAGGACGTTACAATGCCAAATAGGATCTAAAACTAACTACGACTATTTTTTCCACTATAAATAAAAACAGTTAATTTCATGGGTTCTTTCCATTTTGGCACACTAACGCATCAAAACCAGAGATTCAGAATCTCCCTCGTGTTTTGGTAGGCGTTCATTCCTTCAGCAACAAGACAAGAGGGATAAAATGACTTTTCTTCATTTTCATTCCTCCAGTCATGACATAACAACCAGAAATAAATACATACACACACTTCTGAAATCAAATATATAAGAGCGTAATAAGAAAAAAAAAAAAATCTATGACAGCAAATGCAAGCCCCTTGGACATGAAATGATTGTCAGAGAACAGAACATTTTCTATGGGTTATTTGGCACATACCACTCTTGCTATGAACATCTAGGTTATTTTGTACACCATATGACAATATCATACAATTTTGGTCCTTCTCTAAAACAATTATATTAACAATTTAGCACTGTTGTGCCTACAAAGAAACAATACTGTGGTATCTAAGAGGAAAGTAAGTAAATAAAATAACAAATGACGATGAAATAAACAAGCAGAGAGAGACTTCCTCATTTTTGTGTATGATTTCAATTCATTTTCAGCATGATCAAATTGGGTAACCAATTACGATGGCTAGTGTCCCAGATAGCATTAAAATCACCAGTTGCCGTGCACATTTGCACAGTGAACATCATTCTCCATTTAATCATTCAAAAATCAAAACAGTCTACTGGAACTGTTTATTTCCTCAAGTAACATTTAGCGTGGTGCTATTGTTGATTCTGCACTTAAAACTGAAACAAGATCAGTTTATGAGTTGCCCATGATAGGTGGGGAAAACCTGGAGACGATAGTGCACGCGCCTACTATGTTCCTGGTGAAATGGCACCACCTTGTGGGCGTGCAGTGCTAACGCAGTGCTGATGCTGCAGTGCTTGTAGTAGGCGGTGTACACAGACTTTAGAGACATACAAGTCATTAAGTGTCTTTACGAGAGCCTTATGCAGGGTCTCTGTGGTGCTGGAGTGAGCCTTGTGGACTTGGGGAGGATCAGAGTAATGCAGAGTTTTCAATGCTGTTGAGAAGCATTCATCATGTCCTTCACATCAACAGGAGCTTAGCAGTGCTTTCTCTTTGACAGAGTCTTGCGAGACCCCTCACCTTGGGACAATATCCACCTCCTCTCTTTATCCCTCACACATACACACACACACACACACAAATGAACATGTATCCACACAAACACATTCTCTCTATCTTGAATGTATGTGACACTGAATTCTTCTGCGGGCATCCACCTCTTCTCACTACTCATGTCCACTCAGTCTCATGTTTCTATCCATTTGCGAAACTTTATGTTCCTCCTACTCTTCCTCCCACCTCATCTCTCTCTTGTCTAGATGTGGTTGAGCGGGTGAAAGCTGCTCGTCTCAGACGGTCCACCTCCCATGCTCAGCCAGGCCTCCAGAGAGTTCTGGGAGGGCGCGTGCAAAGGGTTGTTCTCAGAGAGAGACAGCATCATTGCATAAGCCTGCAGGAGAGAAGGGACAACTTTTAATGAGGGGAAGCTACATGGTTCAGTGTTTTCAAACTTTTCTTTTTGGTTACATTTCTTTCTTTATCCTGTGACCTGTCAAGAAATTTCAGGACAAATGTGATTTCCTGCAACTTGGATCTTATTTCTGCAGCTTTGGCCGTCATCTTCATTGTGATTGCTTGAGTTTCATGCTCCATTGGAACTGTTAAAAGAGATGCTGCCACGTTCCCAGATCTCAAGTCGTAATGAACCATAATAAGGTATCACTTCAAAATAAGACTACCCTTATCAATTGTTTTAATTTCATTGTAAACACTTTATAAATCATAAATAAACATATATGAACATGTTGTAACACAGTTTTAAAATACTGATGCGGGCTGACTATTCAGCAAGATCAAGTTAATGCCTCCTACTAATTAGACTTATTAATGAGTTACTGACATTTATAACTGGTACAAGGAGTTATCATTTAGTCATCATTTAATATGATAATTGATCTGCTATAGTTTGATCGGCCAGTTAAAGCTTTTTGACCATTAAGATTCTGATGGCGATTTATTGCTAGTAACTTAACAAATAGTTTATGTGATGAGGCAGAGAGTTGAGGGAGAAGATATGAGACTTAACAGTACAGAAAAATATGGGATCACTATTTGGCAAGCAACAGGTCACTGTCACTGCCCATTTTATGTTGTTTTATAACATCTTATGAATAATTAAATAAGTATTAACAACCAAGTTAATAAATAATTGTAAACCATTAAAGACGCCTTTATACGGCTAGCCTTATTCTAAAGTCATAAGCCATAATTATCATTAATTTCTTGTGACTATACAGTATAACCAAGTTTCATTCAATTGTTAAAGAAGATCAAAGAAAAGACAAGAGCAGTTTAAAGGGACTATGTTAGAAGGTTAAGTAAGAGGAGAGAAGTGTGGGGGTAAGATGAGGTGCTTTGCAGCATTAACAACCTTTTCTCTTATCAAACACCTACAAATGTGAAAGGATCCATCTCATCCCTTATCTGTCTATCCACAGGATTCATTCTGTCCCTCCTTACTTAGGTCTTCTCTCTATCCCTCCCTCTTTAAGTGCACATCCAAAAGCCAGTCACATACCTGGGTTTTAGCCTGCCTGTACAATGTCTCTTTCAATGCCTCCGACTCTAGTGAAGTGTTAAATATGTCTTTAACATCAAAGGGTTGCTCGTCACTGGCTGCTTTACGTAACCCATCCAGGCTCTTGGGAAAGCTGGGCAGACCCTCCAAGTCCAAAAGAGAGCCCTCCTCCTCTATACACCTGCACACCGAGGGGTGGAGGGATGGATGGTAGAAATATGGCAATATAGATGGATGGATGGATGGATGGATGGACGGATGAAGAAATGGGAGGATGGATGGGATTGATGGAGAGGTAATGCAATGAGGGGAAATTAAAGGAAAATTAAAGAAGGAAGTTTGGGTAAAAGGAAAAAATGAGGGGAAGAGAAAAGGAGAGGTATGATTAATAAAGGGATAGACAGGTATAGAGAATAAACTTGAAGAAGAAAGGAGACGAGAAAGAGCAGAAGCTGATCTAATATCAGCTAAAGTGAAGAACTGACTGTTTTTATTTTGTGTTTGTTCTGTATGGCCACAGAAGTTGGCATGAGGAGTGATTTCTGTTAAGAAGGGTGGTGAGTAGATAAAATATATTGTGTACTCTGACTGTGGTTGTTAAGTGTAGATGCAAGTGAACACTATCCTGGACTCTGACCTATGTGCTGCTCTGTGTAGTCAACAAGCTCAGTACCTGCGAGTGTGTTCATAGCTCATAGCCAATGGAGCTGCCTCCGTCTCCTCCTCTTCCTCGTCCTCTTCATACACCCCTGTCGTGATGGGGGACGGGGATTCGGGCGCCTCATCATGAGACTTCTCTGTCAGGCTGCCTTCCTCCTCCTCCTCATCGTCACCCTCCACTTCCTCTTCCTCTTCCTCCAGCCCCTGGAGCCCTAACTTGGAGTTGGGCAAACTGTGGCTCGGTGGACGCTCCTCCTCAGCCTGGTCCGATCTGCAGAGGGATCAAAGGTCACAGCAGAGAGGAAGTTTTATTAATGTTTGTAAGTGTTTCTGAAACCGCTGTCTCTGTTTCCTGCAGCCTGTGGTGCTGCATACTTTTGGGGGGGAAAAAAATAACATTGTTAAAGAAGCATAACTAGAGTTACTGCTTCACGGTTGTCTGCCTCCGCCACACAGACTAGTTTCAGGTTACATCCCTGTTTATCCAGGGTCATATAAAATATTAACCGTTTGTGTGAAACTGCCATAATGGCTGTGTGAGGTCCTTGAGTAATGGCTCGTGTGTTTCTGAGGTCACGCTGACCATTGACCTCCAATATATATTCAATAATTGAATCAGTTAATTCTTGATTCTTAATGACTGTTTGTGAAAAATTTGAAGAAGCTCTGTCAATGGTGTTATGGCTCTGACTGTAGTGAAATACGATTAAAAGAATGGTGAAAAAGACAAGAAGAAGACGTGAACAGTCCACCTAGCCAATCAGGACGGACAGAAGCGGAAAAGAAGTTAGCCATAAGAGAAGAGAAGGGGGTGTATAGAGGAGCGCAAAAGGCTTGTTTTAGTTTGTTCTCTGGGGTCTATGTCCAGTCTGGAGCTGGGTGGCTATTACCATTTCCTGAGCTTTAAGACATGACTCATCGTGGGCAGAGAGAGAGAAACATAAATAATCTGTTGACAGCACGTACAGTTCAACTCCAGTGTCCACACAAACAACATGGGCGCTGACAGTGCGTGTTCAAACGGCCGGCACATGATTAATTGGTCGGCTCCTCCTCAGAACAAGAGCAGGAGATGGCCTTCCTCACAGTGGCTCCTCTACACTCATACTCTGTGTGACTGAAGGAAGATGATGGCTGATCTGCAAATAGGCTATCCGCAC
>OMNW01008609.1:0-10716 GCA_900303245.1 Selene dorsalis
ATAGAATAAATCTCGAGTTTCATAATGGTTTCGTCGATTAGGTGATGGAAAAAATGTCAAACTGGCTGTAACGTAGGAATGTTCTACTTTTTATATCATTATAAAACTGAATATTTTGGGGAGTGGGGCTGTTATTTTAGGACACCCCATTGGATAATGATGATGGAAATGTTATTCTTTTCAATTTTCTGAGAAAGAAATGTTGGAGTGATTATTTAAAAGAGTGACAAATTGGAAAAAAAGATATTGCTAGTTGCAGGGAAATGTAGCTTCTTTTAACCAAAAATCTGCAAGAATGAATGGATGATCCTCTGACATGCATTAAAATTAACACTAAATTCAATACAAATCCAAAAGGCAGGCACACGTTTGCACATTTTTAACTTTACTTTGAAAGCACTTCACTCAGCACCAGATGTAGAGGCACATGTGTGATCTCTACAGTGTCCTGTCTCAGTTTTTTGTGTGGTGTGAGTGTGTTTTGGACCTGAGTGCTTCATCTCTCTACAACACTGTTATTTGTGGTTGACGAGTTTGAAAGAGCTACTTTGTCATGGTCAGCTTAAGGTTAAACAATTGAAGCTGCTCCTTAGAGTCAAGTTAGTGTCAAGTTAGTCATGGAGACCAATGGTTAGGTTAGTAACAGAGGACAGAAAGGAGCCCAGCTTGGTCAATAGTTAACTGACCTGCTGACACCCTGAGACCTCCCACCAAACATGACCCCGGGAGCTTCAGATCACAGGCCAAACAACACTGATCAAGTCCAGTGCAGCGTGACTGTAAATGCTGTCAGGACATGTTGTTTCAGCTCTGAATTATAGTCTGGTTACACTTGAAAAAGGCACAGTGAGTCCAGGGAAAACACACAAAATTAAACATCGAGTACCACAAGCTGTGACTTTGCTGGGTAGACGATGTTTTACTGCGCTGAAAGGATGGATAACACCGATCGCTGGAGTGTTTGCGCTGTCTGTCTGTACTCGGATGTTTGTTGCCACAAAAAAAAAAAAAAGCTTATTCCACTTTGTGCTTGAGCTCAGCCCGGGATTTAACATGATTTGTCACTGGGCCGACAGTGGAGACGGTCTAAGCGAGATTATGTGAAGCAGTTCCACCTCTGCTTAACTACTGTAAAAATTGCTTATACGCCTGTGAAGGAATTGGAATGCATTCAGGAAGCGAATGATCAGGCTTGCAGTCGGTCGGTCGGTCGGTCAGTCTGTCGGTCGGGCCGCCTCTTATGGGATCCTCTGATTGGATGGATGCCCCAGACAGCCAGGGTGCAGGAAGAAACAAGTTAGCGCTGCATGAAAGGTACACTCACTCCTCTAAGAATATTGTCTATTGATCTATCAGTTACCTGAATCTTCAAAACGTCGGAGAGAGGGGGAGAAAAAAAAAAAGATGTGTGGAGACCTCTGCCTCAGAGATGTAATGAAGAATTTAAGATCCTCCCAATGTTTTATTGACAAGAGACTGTAAAAAGATATGATACATAGAAACCGACAAGGCCTCTAGGGAAACACTTAAGGTTTCTTAAAGAAGTGTTTAATGGTATCGATTTTTATTGTTCAGTGAACAGTGTGAAGCCTTTGACTGTTTTATTGAACGGATTTAGACACATGCTCTTAAACACAGAGAGGAAGAAGACTTCAGTTCTTAGATTTAATCCATCAAACAATGTGTGCATTGAATTTTAATAAGCCGTCTGACTATAAGCCACGCCACGCACAGCTGCGCTTGGATTTCAGATGTTGCCGTTCTGTTTATTTTACAGTAGCTGCTTCCTCCAAATACCTCTTATGTCATAGTCCCCTGTGTAGGATGTGGTTTGTTTCCCACTAATGCGACAGATGTTAGGACCTCAGCAGCCAGTAGAGGCCTCTCATGTCTTGTACAACCTTTGATACAAGTTGGAGACTTGCATGAGTAAAAGCTAAATAGCCATTTTGGCATCATATGATAAAAGTTGCCACTAAATATTCAGAAGAAAGATTCTTTTTGTGTGTGTGTGTGTGTGTGTTTTTAAAGCTGCCCAGACCAGCCTCAGCTCTTCACAGGCTTGTTGGCTATTGTAGGAATAAATGAATCAGTCACCTTTCTCTTTCTGTCTGGTGAATTCAGTGGTTGGAGCCGCATCACAGCTCTTTGACCAAGGCCACTTCGCCCCCCCTTTCTCTCTCTCTCTTTCTTCCTCTCTCTCTCTCTCTCTCTCTCTGTGTCCAGCCTGATCTTTCCTCTTCACAGGGCTGAATACTCATCCTTGACCGGTTCGCCTAAATGAACCCTGCTCTCCTCATGTACCACAAAAGTGCCACTGTGTGGTGTCACCAAGGCTTTCTTCCAAGGAGACAGTGTGATTTCTATATCCGTTGTCATGGTGATGTGGCGAGAAGGGAGGAAAATGGAGCTCTAACCTCTGGCTTTAGCAGGCTCCCAGGCCAGACGGTTCATTTGGGGAGAGCAGGAAGCGTTCTGTTTGTATGCTGACAATAGTGACACTTAAAGGTGAAACAGGGACATAGTGGCGCTATCTGCTGAGGCCATGCAGGCTAATATGTGACATTACAAAAGGCAGTGAGGACTGATGGGGAATTATTAGATAACAACCAATAATGAAACCAAACCTTTGAACACAAAGAGATAAGACATCATAACAGGGAGGGGAGAGAGGTTCACTCTATTTCAACACACCTCAGTGAAAGCAAACTCTTTTTCATGGAGGCTAATACAATCCCTCAGTTGCAGGATTGCTTTCAAACACTCCTGCCAGATACACCTGATACTCCTCAAGAGAGAGAATCGAAGGAACGGAGAGGTGTTTTTATCTAAATTCCTAAACGGGAAAAGGAGGGGCTGCTTTGCATTCACCCAAAAGGGAGAGCGAGAGAGAGAGAGAGAAAAAAACAAAACAAAACAAAACAAACAAAAAAAAAAAAACGGTGTTTAAGGCTGCGAGGCAAAATGGAGACATTGGCATTATTAAAATCAAATCTGGAATGGCTCACATGCACTCCCCTCCTAATGACGAGGGAGTGCCATGGCCAGTCGAGAGGAAGAGAACACCATTTTCTATTCATTTGGCAGCGTGCCCAGATCTCATTCAACCAAAAAGTCTTCTCAATCCAAACTTAATCCCAGCCAATTAAAAGATGGCGTTGCTTTTCCTCCTCCATCGTTATGCTGATGAGACTGCAGTTCATCACCAGGAAGGTAGAGGGTCTTTTTTTTTTTTTTATGGTAGGGGGACAGAACATATGGGATGATTTTACAAAGCTTCAAAATATTTATCTTTTGAATATTTGTGTCAAAATCACAATCTCTCCGGCTTGATAAACCCTAATGTGTTGCAATGTAATGACAAACTTGAGAAGGAATTGATCTGAGAGAAAAATGAATATTTATTGATGTAGAAAAATATGCTTTGTGTTTTGTTTTTTGTTATTTTTTTTCCCCTGGCTCCTAGGGGGAAGGTGTGAAATCTAATAAAGCCATTCTCAGGAGAGGTGGCTTTGATCAGAGATTCTCTAAACAAGCAGCAAGTCCCATGTGAACATAAGATCTATACGCTCCAACATGTGCTGTCTTTACATCTCGACTTCTGTTTTTGCTAAAAGAGAGCTGTTGTATTGGAAACAGCTGAACCATTTCAGTTTCAGCCTGAGGCAACGCTCTCCTCCCGAAGAAGTGTCGATGCACCGTATGTCATAGACGTTCCCCCCTGAAGTCTATCTGAGCCTCTTCTTTTGCAGTATAGAGCTTCCCAAGGTGCAAATGTGATATTTGTTTCAGAAAATATTCCTTTTATGTTAATCAGCTCAGGTTTGTGTTTGAATGATGTTCTATTTTAAACAAGCAGATCTGTCAGAGAGTATAAAAGTGTAAACAAGTGTCGAACAATATGTCTCTGTGGAGTTTTTACAAAACAGGTATAAAAGTGGATATACAGTAAGACTTTCACACACAACAGCACATGGTTCACATGCTAATTACTGAAACTGTACGACTGTGGAAAGATGATAATTGAGGCGAAAATGATCAAATGTTGGATTTCATCACTAACACAGAGCGCAGAATATCACCTTCCTGTTTGATCAGCACTTTCATATATCTGCCTGGTGATTAATTATGACGGTCCTGATCATTTACATACTCTGACATAACTGTAAGTCATACTTGGTCCTCTGCAGAAGGAGCCAAACAATGTGGCGAGGGTGATGCAGCAGAAGTGGAGTGACTGGCTGATGCAGAGTGGCCAGTGTTGACTGTTACTCCATGCAGAGCTGGTGTGTGAGTGTGTGCGTGAGTCTTACTGTGTCTCTCCTCTCACACTCCAGAAGGTCACACAGGAAGTGGCTTGCACACATGCACACACACAGACACACACACACACACACACGTTGGACCAGCCTCTTAAAATAGCAGTCTCATGCTACTAGTCAGACCACTCCTATACCAAATAATAAAATCTGCTACACACACAGCAGAGCTTGCTGTGATGGTGATTAAAGTATCAACGAATACATGTTTTCGTTATGGATTAAAGCTCTTAAGACTTAGTTTACAGTGCACCACTAAATATAGGGCTGTACACACAGAACTAAAGCCAGAATAAGTGACTGAGGGAAAAAAAAGGAAAAAAACCAAAGCAGCAGCAGAACATGTTTCAGTGGGATAGCCATGCAGGCGTGTGACAGGGCAAACACACTTAACTAACAACTTCCTTCACATTGGATGCACTTTGACAAACAGCCCTGCTCCTCAGCGCTTACGCCATGTGCCTCAGCATTAACGCTAACGCCCTGTGGTATGGTCGGCTGGACAGGCACTTGACTGATGGCTCTATTAGAGCCCCCCACCACGGCACCTAGTCCTATACCCGGGCCTTCCTCCGGCCTGGACGTGCTGCTGACAATGCACTGATGGGCTAAAGGGGAAGACTAAATGGAGGGTCTAAACACACCAACAACCACATTCAGAGACGTGCCAATAGAACAGTACACATAAAAACATACCCAGGCACATGCGTGTGAGGGGTAGACACGCGGACGCGGCTGTGCGCACACACATACAAGAACCACACAAGGAAGCAGAAAGGATTTAGCCATGCTTCACCTTTTGTATTTGCTTGGAACAATGGCTTACACAAATGCAACACACAGTTGATCTGCACCCCTCCGATTCCGCCTCTTTGGTGGCTTGTTCCAGAGACCACCATGAAACATGGAGGCCACTGAAAGGCTGGCTCTCGATAATCAGCTCTGAAGGGGGTGGAAAATACAATTCATATCTCCACTCTTCTTGGGAAAGCAACCACTGGAGCAGGAAATGACAGTGGATGTTTTAATCTTCAAACGGTGAGCACCACGCTCCCTCAGGCTAGATGGAAGAATCTGCTCAAATGTGACGGAGCTGCCTACCCATTTGAGCAGCCGGCTCACTACAACAGCTCAAACCACTATTTTTTTTTTTTTTTTTTTTAATGATTCCAAAAAAATTGATGTCTTCCTAATACATCTGTACCCCAAAATAAATGTTTTTATTTTCCCACAGTATTCCCTGTATCTCCACGGCGTTCATGAGCTTGTTTGCATGGAGTGTCTGTGAGGTAGCTCTGTGCAGCTAAGACAGGCAGACGGTGCTGTCTCTCGAGGCCCAGGCCGACACTACTCTCCTGGGCAACACTATAAACACCTAGCCCCCCTGGCACCTGTCATCCACGGCTGCCTGCTCCCTTCCAACAGGACTCGCAGAGAATTTGCAAGGTGGAGAAATGACATGACAAACAATTATAGCCCAACACCTCTCGGTGAGTATGTTACTCCTTTCACGACTTCCCCAATCCTAAAAACTCGATTCAGATGCGGACGATTCAATTTCTTCCTGTACATAGCCCAAAGACAGCAGAAAACAAAGAAAGGAGTAAGCGGGATGAGAAAAAAGTATTATAACAGGTGACATTCGACCAAATGGAGTGTCTCTGGTCCAAATTTGGATCGAAATGAGCTCAATTTATCAATGTCAATAACAGCGGCAATCCCAGGATAGAGAGACATGCATATTAATTGAAAATAACGAGATTATGCCACTAGAATCTGACATTTTGAAATGGGCACTTTATCTTCAGGGCTGGAGAGATACAAGATTGCCTACGTACAAATCAGAGAACACTGCTTAATTGCATGTTATCACCCTATGATTGCTTTGGCATTATATAAAACAGTATGGTAATTACTCCACAGATAGTGATGTAAATAGCCTCAGGCTGCTGCTCCCATAAGAGGAAGTGGAGAGAGGGCACAGGGCTGAACATCTGGGCAAAGAGGTAGCACAATTAGAAGTGTAGAGTCAGGTGATTAGCTACATCACTGAGGCGTTAGCAGAAACATATATTTGACAGCAACATTCACACTTGACTCTGAGACTTTAACAGTGTCGTCTTCAAGGGATCCTCAAATGTACACAAACGGGAGTTCAAAACTGGCGTCTGCAGAAGGACGGGTGTGTGAGAGCTTGATGGAGAAGAATGTAAGTGGCCCTCATGGTGTCACTGCCGCCCAGCCCAGTGAACAGATGCACAACGGGCCAGCTGGAGGTCCCCTCCCTCAGCAGAGGCCCCCCACCCCCCGAGGAAACACAGCTCTGAGGGCTGCCGTCATATGTTTTCAACGTTTGTACAACGCCTGATAAATGTAATGTAAAAGGGGCTTTGTGTGCGGGGGGCAGTGGGGGTTGACTGTGATTGCTGGTAATAACTGACTAATAGAATAAAGCAATAACGCACAGCCTCAGGGCAAGAGCCCTGTACCGACAATTTCATACTGCAGATTTATCATCGTGTGGAAATTAGCATTTCAGTCTGTTCACTTTCCCATCTGAAGACGCTCCGTCATGAGACCGTGTGCCCCCGAAAGGATCTGTCGACTTGAGGTCTCCTTCGTCACGACACTCCATAACTCTGCTAACACCCCACGGAGAAAGACATCCCAAGTTGATGGGGAACAATAATGATGGAGATTTGCGGCATGGTTTTTGTAGGCACTTCATAAACAACAGACTATTAAAACACAATTACAATATTGGACACCAATACAAAAAATGAAATTGGTAATCTCTGCGTGCTTTATTGCAACAATGTTTGTACGTCGCTGCCCTGGTTTATATGTATAAAGAGACAAGAATCTATGAAATCATTCATTCATCCATCAGTTTCAGCTAAAAGGCGGACATCCTGGGTCTCTTGGACACTTTCTGAGAGGTTTAAAGACCCGTCAGACACATCAAATCCTGATTTGGAGAGACATTTTGCTGCATGTAGTTCTGCTGATAACAGATAACAAGAGTTTTAATGATTTATTCGTCTACATTTCTCATATACCGTGACGGTACAACCACTAGCCATAATCAAACCACATCAGATCGTCAAAAACTCTCCATATTTGTTCCACTGAAACCAATTCAGGCTTATATTATATATTATACTACTATTCCCTTACTTTTAAAGCACTCATGACTCATTTCAAAAACACAGCAAAGATAAAAGGAGAAATTTTACCCATGTCTTTGAGTTTGCCTTTACTTGTGTTCATTTTCACAACAGTGCTTGTTTCTCACTAACAGAGTCAAGGAGCAACTGAATACGCAAATGGTACTCAGAGGATAATTTTGCTTACAATGTTCTGGGGGCCTATGATTAGAATATTAATTAGGCCCATCTATGACAGTCAGATAATAACAATGTTAGTAGGCTGAATGGATTCTGTGACCTGTAAAAGGCCTATTCACAATCTCCAGTCTGCCATAGTTCATTCTTTTGGCCACAGACAGCAGACTTTTTCACACCCTTTCTAAACGTTCTGATTGTCCCCCACTGAAACACTGTGGAGGAGAGGATGTTAAGAAATACAAATATGTTCAAAAAGAAAAAAGTACATGTTTTTGACTCTTTTTGGAATTTTTTTTTTATTTTTTACTGACTTTACTGATAAATATTCTGAAAAGAAGTGAAGTGTGTATCCTCCCTGTGAAAGTGTTGACTTGGTATGTTTTAGACTTTAATGACATGATACGGATCACAAACCCCAAAGCAGAGGAAGCGTCCTATACCCACAGCTGATGTTCACTTGTCCACTAATGAAGCACTGCTGCCTTTTTTCTGAAGCTCTCACATCGTCCCCAACGTTTAATTAATTGTGCTTCATTTATTGTAATGAGATCACATTAGATCATAACATGCAGCCAGAACACTGCAGGATCGTTGGATTAATAGTTCTGATGTAAAGAGTATCCCTTCTTTGCCCTGTTAATGTTGGAACATTACTCAAGCTGTGTCTCCTGGGATGTGAGTGGGATGCCTCTGTTCAGATAACGGGATGCCTCAGTTAGGGAGACCAAAGACGTTCTCTATACGGGCTACTCACAGCAATCAGAGCACTTAAGAAACACCGCCAACAAAAACACGACATCCTCACACTGGCTAAAAAGAAGGGTTTCAAGGGTCAGTTGGTTCATTGTAAGTATTATTGTAAAGGCTCTTGGGAAAAGGCAGGATAAGCTTTTGTTTTTTTTTCTTGAGCTCAGTGACAACATCCCCTGAAACGAGATAGGTCAGCCATCTTAATCCACGTGCAATTAGGGAGTGTTCCAACAAGAAAATGCACCTTTTCCTCTCAACCATTTACAGTAAATGAAGTCCAGTTACACATTAGATCTGGATTTTATTCCTTTAAAAATAAGCAGTCTGGTTACTCATATCGTCTAACACTTTACTGACTTAGAGTATAAAATTTAAACCTGTTACGGCGTTATGAACAGAGGCAGTGTGGGATTGAATTTGCTAAAGCCAACAGATGACAGTCAGACTTAAACAATATCCCATAAACACACGTATACCATACATTCATTCATGTAATCACAGCAGTGTGCTAGTTTTGATTAAGTCGGCCCTAATGCATGTTTGGCATAATTGCAAAGCTGTATAATGGATAGCATTTATGCCACAGTTGATAATGGCAACAAAATGCGGCATTGTATATCATTACACCACAAAGAGCAGAGGTACTAAATCATTGTTTTCTAGTAACATAAGGAGAGTATGTTCATGCAAATTGATCAAGCTTTTAACCTTCTCGGTTGCTTCATCAGGGCCCATCAAGACACCATCTCAGCACAACAGAGAGAAGCTCATAAAGCGGCAACTTTGAAGAGCTTTGAGAGGTAGGCAACAACGGTAATGGTATCTTGGGAGGTATTGTTTTGGGGCACGTTGTGATACGCATCTAGTTTAATTTGTTTTGGATTGAGATGTTGATCCTTTAATCAGGTTTTATGTACAAGCACATAGAGGAAAAAAAGCATTTGGACTGCAACTAACAACTGATACATCCCCAGATTGCCTTCTTAATTGGTTTATCTGTGAATTATCAGAAGATGGTAAATAATCCCAAAGTGACATCCTCTGGTTGTTTGTTTTTGTCTGACCAGTTGCCCAAACAGCTAAAACACATGCCACTTAAAGTGTGTGCCACTTAAAGTGTGTGCCACTTAAAAATAAAAGACAGCAAATCCTCACATTCAATTAGTTTGAACTCTTCACTTTTGCTCATGGATATAACTTAAACCTTTAGTTATCAAAACACTGTAGTTTCCAATTAGTTTATGTTCAATCAGCTAAGATAGTAGTACATATATAATAACCAAACCACAGCCAAAGTGTAAGATAGACATTTATACAGTGGCTACAAACAAGACCTCAAAGTGCTCTGAGCTACATTTCTTTAGGATTAACTCCCTGGTGAGCAATTGCCGTAAATCAGCCCATCACCCCCGAGACCTCCCTCTCCCACCAAAAAAGAAAAAAAAAAGAAAATTCAATCTTTGTGAATCGAGTCAAAGAGGCATTTTGTCTCCTCATTTCAGGAACACTTAGTGTTGTGTTAGAGTTACTGGGCTGGCAGGCATGTGGCTAGTGGCAGTGGACTGCGGTGAATGAGTTAAATCAGCCCCTTGTGAACTCGACCCTGTGTCGTCACGAGAGGAAAGAGGCCAAAGACTCACGCAATGAGGGTAATCCAACAGTGAGCCGGTGTGGCAGCGCTGCTTCCCGCTGGTCCCAGAAAGGCTCAAATAACTCCCATGTGCACCCAAGGAGAGCAGAGGACAGGCATACATCAAAGGGGGAGCTGGAGGTTGAAGGAGTGTGGATTTATCGTGGAGTTTGAGAGAGATGCTCCAATTGCAGCCTCCACCTAGTTGCTTTAGTGTCATCAATTCTGCCAATAGTGGAGTCATTGAGTGTTGAGGTGATGGCTCTGTGTACTGTCTGCTGTCACAAAGATTGGTTACCATGACGCTGGGGTCTGACTAACTCCTTTTTTAAAAAAAAAGAAAAAAAAATATCTATAAAAAACTAAATACTGATTTTCAAGTGTATTTTGAGTCTGTTTGACGCATGTGAACCACAAGAGTCATGACAATCATCAACAAGAAGAGAGTTGATGAGGATGAACTTAAAACACTAAAGAGTCATTAGTAAAACATTCGTCCTGCTGTTTTTAAGTTTGCAGCTTTGACGTTGGGAGCAGTAAAAGAGTCGAATCTGAAACAATAATAATGTTAAATTGGACTGAAACTTACTGAGTATTGAGAAAAGTTGGTCCATAACTTTGTACATAAACACATAGCATGCATTAACATATATATATTTTCTTTTGGTAG
>OMNW01008609.1:10736-34198 GCA_900303245.1 Selene dorsalis
CTGTTGCTATCAAGCTGTTTAACTCTGAACTCTAAGAGTCATCTGCCCTGCCTATACTAAACACCAACTACATGTACATATGTGAATTATTATTATTATATTTTTATTTATTCTATTTTATCTTCTTTTATTCTGTTCTTATTCTGCTGTTATTTTAGTAATAATGTTTTATTATCTCACTTTGTGTTGATTTCTCTTACTATTCAGGAGTTTGTAACAAAGAAAAATTTCTCTCCGGGATCAATAAAGTAATTCTGAATCTGAATCTGAAACAATACTAATGTTAAATTGGACTGAAGCTTACTGAGTATTGAGAAAAGTTGGTCCATAACTTTGTACATAAACACATAGCATGCATTAACATATATATATTTTCTTTTGGTAGATGATTTTATCCAAAGTGACTAAAAGTTGTTTTATGGAGGTGTTTTTAAAGAATCTGGACAAGACTTGTACTACACATTATATCTGGCAGTATAATAAAGAGCAAACTTTATAATGGCAACCCTTAACAGTATTTCAAATATTTCTTAAGTTAACACTGACTGACTGGAGTATCAGCTTGTGGTGAAGCTTTAATAATTTCTGTTATGCACAACAAAAAGCTTTGCACCTTTTTTATGCTTTCTATTGTTATTATAGGGACACAAATCATGTTGTCTAAAGTATCTGTATCTACTAATTACTCTTAATGTTATATTCCAGTCATTTATCGTCTGCAGTCTGCAGTGTCTACAGTGAGTTGGCTTAGCAGACTAATTAATTTGAACTGAAGATTTCCCCAAGCTGCTTTCCCGTCCTCTAATGAGAGACAAGTGCCAGTCAAACTGGGAGCCATACTGCTGTCCAGCATTAAAATAGAAGCCTTCAGCAGTCTGTCTGGGGCGTGACGGGGGTTGGAGGGGGTGATTGCTCTGACCAGCAGCCACCACCTGCTTTGCTTGTTCACGCTGTCATTGGTGCCCTTTTTTGGTGCATGCAGAGTCTTTAAGAGTTTAGCTATGCCTTTGATGCCTTCTTTTGATTTTGAGAATATGCACAGGATCAATAAGGAGCACAGACTTCAAAGCTCAGGCACCCCTCACCTGCTGCTGGTCACCATTTCTGAAGTGTTTCCAATCATGTACAGAGACTAAACAAACAGTGAGGAGGGGCAGGGTGGAGGCTGACCTCATGATCAGTAAAAACTAATACCACGCATGCAGAAATTTGGCACCGTGATCAGACCAAACCAAACCTTTTAGCCACATGAAATTCCTTTCTTTTGAACATGACATTTCTTTGCATCTAAATAAGAACGAGGGAAAGAAGCCACAGTAAATTTCAAAGCGGGAACATGCAAGACTTCCTGTTTAAATATCATTTACTGCAACTGCCTTATTTTATGAGCCAAGATGTATGCTTATAATTCTACACTAGTAACACACGCACATGCAGTAACACACACTTCAAAGTGCTTAGATTAATGCATAATAATCTCCAAGAACCATAGCGGTTTAATAACTCACTCAGACGTCTCTAATACGTCAATCAAGTCTCAAACACTAAACATTTTGATAATAATGCTTTTTTTTTCTTCCTACAAATCTAGTAACCTAAGTGGCAGCAAAGTTCAAAGAAGCAGATTGTAATGCATGTTATGGAAATAAACCCAGGACTGATTATCCTTTAAATCTCTGGCTTCCCCAACCCCCTCTCAAAATGGCTGTCATGATGAAATGACTATCCTTTATTACATTCTTCTCCCTTAATCCTACTCAATTTATTAGAGGGGGAGTACCTTGGCACAACAATGCCAAAACACATTTCCATGGGAGCCCACACGGCATGATGTCCACGAAGGGAGAGACAACTGATTTCCTATGCAAAGGGTCTTTTTCGAAAGGGGGGAAAAGGAGACAAATGATTCTTTTATTGCAAATGACAGTGTTTTGTTTAGGGGGGCTGAGGGTAGTGAAGCCAGCATGACTCCTGCTCGCACACTTTAATTCAGCTCATGCAGGTGCATGGCTAATTGCAGGTGTGGCAGTGGCCAGCCTCCACCTCTCTGTACATCCTCATCCATCCACACACACACAGAGAGAGACACACACTCAGACACTTGGCTTTCTGTATAGACATTAGCCAGGTACTGAGAGAATAGATCAGCAAGCAGTTCATTTGCATTTGGCCATTCAAACTCTGCTGTAAGTCTGAGAGAAACTGAAGGGCCCTATTCAGAAATCTTAATAGTCTAGTGGATATCACAGTGTGGGAAAGCTAAGCACAAACTTTCAGTGTGAGGGGAATTTACAAAAGACTTGGTGTGAACTGTTAGTTTATTGTCCTTGAAATAAATAATAGGAGGACATTCAGTTTGGTCCCTGGAGGAGAGGCTGAAATATGGCAAACGTCAAATCCAGCAGCAAATGTGGTGGAGCACATAATGTAATGGAAAATGTTTAATTTCTATTTTGTCAGTTAAACAAGATTTTAACCAAGCTCACTTTTTGTATTTACTCTTTATGCTCCTAAGAAAATGTGATGTGAGAAATGCTGCAGAAATGAGAGCAAGAAAGAGAGAGAGAGGAGAGAGAGAGAGAAAAGGGAACTTCTAAATGAAAGCTCTCTCTTCAAAACCCCAAATGTGAGGAAATTACTCATCAAGTGATTATGAAACTGTTGGCATTATAGAAATCAGAGAGAAAGAATAGAGTCAGGAGGAAAGGTGGGAGGGGGCTGGCAATTTGTTCTCAATGGACAGCGGATGAAGAGGTGGCAAGTTAGTCTCCAATCTGAAGGGTCTCCTTGTAAAGCTAATTCCAGTTAATGGCCAGGGAACAAGGCTCCACTAACCCACTATATCTGACATCCTGGCTCCAGGCAATCAGACTGACATTAATGCAGGCTCCAAAAGAGACACCTCGTCATCAGGAATTTTCCTCATTGGCACCGAAAATGCCAGGCTGCACACCTCTGACTGCGTGGCCCCCACATCTATTAACCTTATTGATTTGGAGCCCTGCTGAGCCCCTCCAGAGCTCCCGACCCCCTGCTGCCGGACTGAAGTGGATCAATCCTACGCTGGGGGCCACAACTCGATAACAACCCAGTGCTCAGAGACTACTGTTTACAACCTGAAATGAATACACACCTAGATGCTGCTCTGTATATTCAATGCTCATCTGACACTGTGTTGTCTGAAGATGGTTTGAAAGTTTGAATAAGTGTGAATTACATCTAGGAACTGATTTAGTTTAGAATTGGGTCACTAGTCTAACTCTGTTGTTTTGAATAAAGACCATTACCTGTAACTGGTTATTATTCAAAAGATACAAATACAATACAGGATAGTAACCTCTGCTCCAACATGCATGGTAATCAAAACTATTCTGTTTATTGATTTTTCAGTGCAGTTCATTTGCACTAACAAAGTGCCCTTCAGAGTAAATATTCTGCATCAAACACTTGAGCCAATCGTAGTCCGCCCCACAATTGTACACTTAAACTTTAATCAATGTAAATTACATGTAACAAACTGCTTAACATTTTTTGCCCTGGCACCAGCATATCTCTATTAGTATTCTGTACACTGGACCACAACAGTTTATTTGCTGCTTTTCAAAAGAAATTCCTAAGTAAATACTGTATTCTTGTTTCCTGCCACACTCAAACCTGTCTCTATTCACATATCAGTGATTCACAAACATAAAGTCAAACTTCACTGCAATGAGCCAAGTTCCATTTCTTTTTGAAGTGGGGTTTCAAGTAAAAAAAAAAAGGCATCTGTGAAAACAACCCACTGTGTCTTTAAACTTTGAGCACATTCTTACTGACCAGCTGTATCAACTCCAGCAGTACAACAACAGGAGGAAGTCACTGATATCTATTGTACCACTGTGGGACCTTTTGGTTGGAGTCCGTGATCAACATCGTGACTGATGATGTTTAATTTTCTTAACAGCATTTCATCTTCCTACGCTCTCTTGTAAAGCCAAGTAGCTCCGGTATGCAGCAAGTACACAGAGTGACAGAAGTGGCAGCAGCAGCGCTCACATTTCCTGCAAATGTAAATGTGGCTGGTAATGCTGTTACCATTCGCCGTGGCAGAGCGGAAGGCACTGTGTGGCAGTATGTTGCTAGATGCCTGGTAAGCCACTACAGGCTCTGAATGATGGAAGCATAAGCATCAGTGTCGAGAACGGTCGGTCACATCTGCGACTCATCATCAGCCAGTGGAGCCCAGCAGGGGGAAAAATGTACACCCAGGGCAAATCTGTAAACACCAATTTAATCTGCATGGAGAAAGTTACTGTCATCAGCTGTGACAGCAAAAGCCTCTGGGCCACGCCAATGCGCAAAGAGTCACTCTTCTTCCCCCAACATCTCTGTCAAACGCAGACATTAAGCCATTATGGACGTCAAAAATCTGCCATTGAGAAGTTCTTTTCTCTCTGCCAGTCAGCGCTGCAGAATGGATTTTATAGGGCCACTGTGTAAATGATGTGGATGCCCTGCAGTTCCTCCTTTACATTAATTGCTGACAAATTGCTATTGACCTTTGGAATTAGAGTTAGAAAATTTAGCATTTATCACCATATAATTACTCGTCTTTCACAAGTGTTGATTTGAGATTTTTTTTTTTTTTTTTTGACAATGAGGCGAGCAGCGGCGAGGAGAATTTTCATCCATTAATGGCCAGATCTTGTTGTAATTAATTTGGGGTCATACTCAGACATAAGAAGATTTTTCCCCATATCTGCAGCTTTTAAAACTGACTGCGGGTGTTGCAGTCATGTTGCTTCTTGGCAGCGGAGCCAGGCTAAGGAAAAGTCAACACCAGGGACGATGAACATTTAACAATAATGAGAATTACTAGCGGTCCCTCCCCCGTTTTTCATACCCTAACATCCTGATTTCATGGGTGACACTTAGGGACCCCCCAGGCTCTCTAATGTGCGCTTGGGGACCCATGTGGTAGTCATAGCCAAGGCTTTTTATCAGACACAAGGATAAGTGTAGCAGTGGCGAGGAAACAGGGAAAAGTGGCACGTCTTTGGATTTGATGCAGTGCAAATCTCATGCAAAATGAATTTAAAAGCACTTTCTTTGGCTAAACAGTTGTTTACACATAAGCGTGAGACATCAGGGTCTGGATTTTCTTTATGTGCTTGCAGAGCTGCTATTCTGTCACTGATTATCAATGCGAAGTCCTAAATTGTCAATGTGACCACTTCATGCTGGCGGTTTTCTTACCACCAGCAGAAACTGATGTCACTGGACTGGTGGCCTAGCATCCACGGTCTGCGATCTGTCAATCCAGTTTGGGGTCACCATGTTTGCAATGGCAGGGACTTACACGGTTCAGCTGGCTTGGGCCCAGAGAAGGGAAGGGGGCAGGCCAAGTGGGCTATCGCACTGCCCCCTGGGGCGGCTACTGACAGACTAGGAACATCAGGACAGATTTGGGAAGGCAATGTCGACGGGGGAGCATGGGAGGGTCCGGCAGCGAGGGAGCAACCCTGCAGCAGGGCAGCTTCCCAGAATTCATTACTCACAGCTAATTTACAAACAAGGGAAAAACCTGGCTGCAGGACAGACTTCAGCTTGTGGCCTACTGCTATAGTCCTGCACTGTTCACATGACTTCTCAATCCTAGTTCTCCAGAGCCGGATATGTGTGAGGTAAAGCATTTGAAACATCAATGTGGGTTGATGAAGCTGGGAGACGAATCACTTGTTTCTTTTACCAAAGCCTTGTATGTTTTGGTTTGCTCTTAATAGCAGTGGTTATGGGAGGACCTTACAATGCGATCTGACCTTACAAGATACAGTCTACTCTTAAAATGTGCATATAAAGCAGGTGATTTGATTTACCTTACACTGCGTGTATTTTCTATCTAATCAAATTGTGTTTCCTGCAGGTCCTTGATTCACTTTAAAGAACCCAGAGGTTGGGGAACATCTCCAGGAGAGCTACATATTGCATCACCCCCGCTGCTTTAACCCATTTACTTCATATCGCCAAGCCAAGGCCAGCAGTTCCAGCCTGCGCATGGTTTTGCGTAATGCTGGGCTAAAATAATTAGATGACACATTCAATTGTCTCGTCACCCCCTTTAACCAAGACATTCACAGGCCCTAATTGAATGAACTGAAAGGAAGGAAAGCCCAGATAATTCCAGTAACTCGTAAATCTTCCATAAACATTATTTGTTGGGGAAGAAATGGTGAATCCCATGCTGTTTAAATTCCTTAGGCCTGCTGTTGTCGATTAAAAGGACAGTCAGCTGGACACCCCTGTCCTACTGTGTAATGGTCAGTGGCCAGGCCACTGACCCCTGCTGCTTTGAGTAAATTAACACTGGGCAGGACATTCTCTGTTGTTTTAAATCACTATACAAATACATGGGAAACAACCTCAGGAGGCCAAATGTCAACACAGACCAAAAAAACTGTTTGGAAACCCCTCATGTACACCAGCGGTCAAAAGTTTAACACTTCTATGAAATTTAAACTGTGATTAAATCATAAATAAACAAAAATATAAATAGTAAAGAGAAAAACGAATCAACTTAAATTCAGAATTTATTCTAAATCTTTGACTCATTCGGCAGCTGGCTTACTTTTGAGTATGTAAGTCTGCAGACTGTGCTGCTCCTGCATCAGGTGAAGGCATCATCTTGTTCTTTTCTTCTTATGTTCCTCATTATATTGTCATAGGATGTAACCCTGACCAATCAGTCTGTCTTTCTTGGTTACTTACATTTTTTCTCACCGCTCTGAAAGTAACACGCAGCCCTACTTCCTGCAGTATAGCATTGGCCAAATAATACAAAACAGTTGCACCAATAACATCTTTGTGCAGAGAAAGTGTTTGTAAGTCATTAACCTGCAGCAGTTGTTTGTATTAACTTCCAAGGCTTCATTGACTTTAACTGCTGCAGGACAACTGAAAGTAGACCAATCCTTTTTTCTTTTTTTCTTACCTTGGCCAATTAACCACCTACCTTGTACCATTTAATGTTATTTATGGGACTTCAATGGAATTAAAGCCCAGTAAAAGCTGTAAAACATGGGTCTGTTCAAAAAATTTTGGACTTGGCCACAAAACTGTATTTATGCTACATATTTTCCAACACAGTAGCTGTTGACTGAGAGCGTGTTGTTGTTGTTGTTGGATGATCAAAGTGGCGTCTAATTGAATATTTGCTGTAATGCATTACAGAGCTGGAGAAAGCTATGTATTTAAAGGGATGGCACTCAATACAACCCTGAAAATGGAGAAGATGACCTTTAAAATGTAAATAGATGGTCCTGGTGTCCACATTGTAACCTACAAAGAAATTGAATTACACAGGGATAAAGCATAATTAGATACCATTTAAAAAAGGAGATAGTCTAATTATTGGTGAAGCAGCTTAAGTTGCTTTGCTCCTTAATTGAAGTACATCATGAATGCAGTGTGAATCTGTCCTGGCATGTTCAAACCAAATCTAAATCTTAATTAAATTTTGCGCAAAAGAAAGTGTTAGAGAGAAGCCTTAATCCATTTAGGGGGGTGGTGAAGGGCTATTAGAGGGTGTTAATTCGTTAATCAGAACTTTGTGTGGCTATCCTTTACTATATTGAAGTCTGCACTATATTTGAACCACGCAGTGGGTGGTGTATACAAACAGCCTCCAGCCATTGTGGATGTAGGTGCTCGGCCAGGAAATTAGAAAAGGCATTGAGTGAAGTCAGAAAAAAAAGCTCTCATGATGGTGTAATATTCTCTTTTTCATGTGTTTTCCCCCCTTACTCCATCATGTTGTCCTATTATGCCACACTGTTGATATTTCTTATTGAAATGGGATCATCCTCAAACAAGTACCTAAGACAGGTAAGCCATGAGTGGCCACGGCAACAAAGGCTCCACAGGGGTCAAGTTCCTGTGTAAAGCCTTGTTAATGACATCATAATGGACAGGGGGACTATGGCCTAACTACTGACTACAACTTCAAAGTAGGTGAGAGACTGAGGGAGAAAAGAAGCTTAGAAGATGAGGAGACCTTTCTTTGACCACGTCCTCTAATAGAAACACCATCCATCCTCATGACGCAGCATGGCCCCTCGGTCTCAAAGCCTTTAACTGCAACACAAATATATGCACAGAAATGCACAACAAAGCCAATTGATTTTAAGCCCGCAATTGAGTTTCCTAGTCCTAATACAGCTGCTGAAGAAGCAGTGTGCTATTCATGATACTTTACTACCAAAAAAGAGAAGTTGAGGACACATCCTTGACAAAATCCTCTTTTCAGACATAATCCACCTAGCAGCATTTTACTTGAGGACTGGAGTGTGTAACATCTGATCTTATCCCAATAGCTATTCAGCACTATGTAGTGCTGGGTTGATTATGTTCCTGGTACACACAGGACCCTTTCACTCCTTAGTGCCTTCCCATCACACCTGGGATAATAAAGAGGATTTAAACAGGTCTGAATAGGTTAACCAGGTGTTGAAACAAATAATGGTTTAAAATTGTAATTACCATGGCTTGAATAGAGCATTGCTCTTGGTAAAGGTCTCCTCTGTTGAATGACTTTGGTATGCAAGGAAACACAGGACTGAAAGGGCCTCGTCTTTGTCACTGGAGAGAATAAGGAACTAATGGGGAATTAAGATCTTTAGAGCCTGTGTGCCTCTGTTATATGGCTTTTCCCCTTTTCTTCAAGGATGTAATGCCACAGTTCATAGTCCTGCCCAGTGAATTAGTTGCACTTCCCCTAAATGTTAGACTGCCGCCAGTGTGCTATGGTAAAATGTAACCTAATTAAAAGAGCATGTGCTCGCTCATGGTGACAGTTATTCCAGAAAACCACAAAAGACCAGAAAACAAAGCTTTATGTAATTTATCCAAAACAAACATGTCACACATCTAATTTTAGTTTTTTTTTTAGTTTTTATTTTAATAAAAAGTATCCTCTGATATGTTGCATTAAAGATCGTCATTATCTATAAAATACAGGCATGGTATAGAGTAGGACATTCTCAACCCTTACCTAACACTTATACATGGGAAGCATTAGCATTTAAATGGCCTTCTATTCTTAATGTGGGCATTTCATTATAAGCCTCTGTGGTCAGAAACACATGCTGTCTCTGTGGCTGATGTAGACACTGTAGAGGTTTACAACCAGACGTTAGCGCACAGTTGTAATTTATGTAAATACGGATGCTTCTCCTTCTTCTTTTTCTTTTTTTTTGTCTTCTCGGTATAAATTGGAGTGAGTTAGCTCCACATCTCTGGAAAGTCAAGTTTTCACTTCCTCTCAGTTGCAAGTAAGTCAAAGCCAAAGGGTCACATTCTGCAAAGTTTTCAAACATCAGCCGTAGAACTTCCACACGGTTCTTCATTTCCTCTGAGTGTTTTGAAGCCCCCCACGGAGAAGGTCCTAATCTTGACGCATCAAGCAATGAACAGAGAAAAAAGGCTGATTGCAAGTGATTGACAGGCCATGCGGTTACCACAGTAACTCCTTTTTGGCTTTCTATGGAAGTCCAATTCATCATCAGAATTAGATGACTCTAAAAGGGCCTATTATCATAAGGGTGCACATGTGAGTGGCGCAATCGACTACCTGCGAATCGATTGAACTGTCTGAGTCAAGCACTCAACATGTGTGTTAAAAATAAGGCCCAAGTGAGAGGAGAATATGCTGGATTCAGACATTGTTCTGTGTTTTACTTTGCTTTATGTTAGATATTGCCCTTTTACAGCAGCTGCTGAACGTTGTTTCTTACTTTTAGGTCAATTGTCATTTTATAGGATTATGGATTAGTCTTTTAGAGTAGTTTTTCAGCCTAAATCCAGTGATGAATGGTTGTTGTTTTTCCTAGAAAAACAGATAAATACAGTATATTCATACATATATTTTTTGTAATGGGCAGAGGCACTTCCACAAGAAATTCTGCCTTATTACCAAAGTGGAAGTTTTGATGACATAACAGGAAAAAACAGCCATTTCACCCCTGCAGAGGAATGAGTAATGAGCAAACATACCCAAGCTCTGCCTCTCTTCATCTCTCCCTCTCACACGCACATGCACAAACAAAAATACCAAATGGTGTTATTGGCACAGTGCAGATCCTCGAATAAAAAGGTCATCTATGCTACGATGGAAGCACGTTGCTCTTCATCTGTACAGCGTGACTTTATTAACCTTTCATTGTTGTGCAGGAACGTCCTCATAAGGGCTTCAGCATTACACATACATTTATGCACACATAAGCACTCGCTCATATCAAACTGAGTGGTATCCCACCAAGTGGATAAACACGTTTTGTGAATTTGTTTAGGGTAAACATAAGCAGGAAATCTCTAAATGTTGTTGGAGTATGGCTCCTATCGACACCAACAGATTTTCAGTGGTGTGTGTGTGTGTGTGTTTATGCGCCTGTGTTTGCATGGTCAGGAAGCAGGCCAAAGCAAGCGTCAGCATCAGCGTCAGTGCTGTGTAGCATCAGTGTGTCAGAGGCAGCGGGGGCTGTGGCACCCATGCAGGCTTCCCATCAGCGCGGGGATGGAGCTGAGTCGGCCAGACAGCACCGCGGCACACTCCAAACTTACTTAGTGTAATTAAAGTTGAGAAAGGTTAAAGTTTGACACTGAGACGAGGCGAAGGGTTATTTCTCCCAGGCAAGAGACAATATAGGGTACCTCGTCAAAGTGGCTAACCGGTTAAGCCCGTGACCCTCCTGGAAAGTAAGGGAGACACAGTGGAAATGCAGACACGCATCCAGTATCATGATTAGGTGCTGGGCCTTGAGAGGAGGGGACAATTGTGCGCACATGTAATTAAAGTGGCCAACCTTTTGTGGCACTCCTCCTATTCAGGCAGATAAGGAACATCCATCCGGAAGAAGTAGTGTGTAATAGTCTGTGATCCATGTCTGGAAGGGTTGTGTGAAGATGCTGAAGATTTAATCCTGAGAACAAACACAACAAGATGTAATGTCAACTCCAGAGAGACTGTGAATTGAACGGTTTGAGAATGCTACACATTGGCTTGTCAGCAATTCATGAGAGTGGAGCTGTGAGGCAAAATCATGTGAACTGGCCTTTTGTGTTATGGTATATGTTGGTAAAATGACCTTTATATTCCACATAAAGAAAAGATAAATCACTCTCAATACAGATGCTCCATCATTTCAATGGAATGACACAACAGTATAATAGAAAACAGAAAATAAAAATAAGTCTTTATACAACAGTTAGATGTGGTATAGAAAATCCTGTTTATCCTTACATTTGTTCTTTCATAGATTATAAACGTACAGTCTCGATGTCTGCACTGTCTGCTCCTTCACTGACATGTAATAGCAAGTCTACACTGTAAATGGCATCTGGGTTAAATTCTTGCAACTTGATTGAAAGATAAGAGAGCTACGGTAACAACTGGCCAATGCCATTACTGTAATTTATGCATTTTTTTTTTCCAAAGGACTTACGCATTAAACTAGAATTTGCGATACGAAGTCTGCACCACAGGACTGCAAATGTTATTGACAGAAAATTATATGTAAAAATAACAATAAAGAACAAATTCAGGTGTTGTCCAGCAGTTATATTTTGCTGTCATGGTCTGTCTATACTTTGTGTTTAACTTCTTTGTGTACCTACATAAGTTTACACTTGTAAACTTGAACTGAATAAACTGCAGTATGTGTATACACATGTACGACGAGAGAGAGTATATGAGCACACGCACGTGTTTACACATAACAACATGTATGTGCATCCAAGCCCACAGCCACACACATATGGACCATATTTGTATTCAGTCGTACACACTCAGATGCAGACCCAGGAGGAACAATTGCCACTTTGCGGGCAGGGTCTCTGCTCTTTCAGCTTGAAGAGATGGAACACATGTCTCAGGCTTTGTGGATGGAGCCCATACAGGAAGCCCACCGTGTTTTGTTGATGTGTCACTTGCACCCTTTCCCCTCTTGGTGTGGTGAAACCCACTCTCTGTAAATGATAGTCCCTTTTGTCTGCCATCAAAAGGACTCTTTTACTCTCTGCCATTCTTGAATGGGTCTTGGCAGCTGTCATGCAAAACCAGTGAATATCATTAGAAATTAATTCATCCAATCTATAAGTAATTACTTTTTTTCCTCTTGAATTCCCTTCATGCTGACCCCCTCCACCTCACACCCTATCATAATTATTGCTCCTAGCAACAATCTATAGCTCCCTCCCAAAAATAACAAATAAACAGCAGACACCTCAAATCATTTGTAAAGTGAGCGGGGATGCTTAATAGATGCTTAACATCATTAAAATCATACATTTATTATGCAAACGCTGATGGAGTTAGTTATGTCTGTCCAAACGTCTGAATTACAAATGCCGCTCTTGATTAACTGTCAAATTTGATTACAGATGGATTATATATTTAATAGCTGTAGGTAGACCCCATCCTGGTGCTTTCCTTTTATGTTTTCTGGTCAGTCATTAGCATACAATTGGCAAGTATATGTATGGGTTATATGTGTATGCGTATCACAGGGGGTTATATTAATGTTTGGATTGAAATAACTTCTCCAGGGTGATAAAAGTGACCGAAACAGTTTGAAATGTTAAAAATAAGTCATAAAATATAACGGTTGTACAATAATAACCAAAGGAATTGCGAGAAAACTAAGTTATTGAATCTTAAGTGTAGTTTTAAAGCCAAAGCTTCAGTAGATATTCAGTCTGGGAGGAAGAAGAAGAGAAAGAAAAAAAAAGCTCATTGCCCAATCCTGCAGACACACACTCTGTGCTCCAGCAGATATTAACATGTAATGTGCTAGCTCACACCTTTTAAAAACGAAGAGGTAACGGGCATTTCCTTTTGATGTCTTGTCCTTTTTGTCCTCTTTCAGCCTGGCATTTTTAATCCAGTTCAGATTAAAACACTCCCCTGTTCCCGATACCCAAACTCGGCAATATAAAGCTCCTAATCTCTGGTTCACAACCGCAGAAAATCCTATTAAGATCACCTTCAGTTTAACACACACATTGTTAGGAAATGCAAAATATGCAGCTTCACTGGTATACTTTTAATTGAGGGTAAAGTGCCGCTGGTAGATAGATAATGCACTGTATGCAAAACCATTAGAGTAATTTTGAGAACGTCTGTCAAGAAGAACCTGCAAACCCCAGATTCTCTCTGGGAGGCTCCCTCAGGGCTGAGCCATGGGTGGGGGGCACAGGGGTTCAGTGGGGTGTCATTGGGCGTCTCACAAGAAGGTGTCAGCTCGGGAGGATTTGACTGATTAGGTAATATTCCTGCATGTTCTCGTGTAAGCAACATTCTGAGAACTCATTTCCAGCCGCCTATCCCCCTGTAATTCTCACTCTTTCACAGCAACTTTCATCTCTTAACATGGCGACTCAGTACTTAAAGAGCTGCCAGTGACAACAACCTTGATGGTGGTGGCAGGCGTCAGCTTTCTATCGCAAAGCCACTTACCCGAGAGGGCGCCCCCCTGGTGGATCCGGTGACGCTTAAATTGCATTCACATCCACCATAGCAACCGCACAGTGACACGGGAGAAGACTGTCTACGCAGAGGTCTGCTGCCATTCATCATCATCACCTCCTGTCCCACAGAAATGACCTCGTAAATGCATCCGGCTCATCGACTAATGAGAGGTTGCTAACCTGTTGTTACTGACTGCAGTGTCAGACTCCTGGAGTTAAACGAGTGTGAAAAAAATGATAAGTTTCCAAGGTGACCCATGATTATTTCAATGAAAATATATCTAATTGATGGTGAAAATGTCTGAAAAACAAAAATCACTGCGCAAAAAGATTGTTAAAATGCCACAAAACAATGCATCTACAAAGCGCTGACCTGGGGTCAGACGTGGTTAATATCACTAGTTGATTGCGGTTAAGCCGCTATGAACTTTAAGAGCATTTAAAATCACACTGGCAAAGAGCCCAGCAGCGAGAGAAGCTAATACAATTTTGAAAACATAAATGACCACTTGATAGAACATAAAAGAGCATGTCAGTTTACTTGAAAGCCTCTGAGGACATCTGACAGCCTTTTGATGTACAGTAGCCTCCTCACAAAGCATCCTTGACTCCTCAGATAAATATGGATTGAAAGATTAAACATGGCCCCTTCATTTGAAATCCTCACACTGCACTTTGCCTTTGCTGCATTATTAAGATACAATTACATGCCACATCTTATATTCACTGCTAAATAAAGCTCTTCACACCTTTTCAGTACCTGCAACCCAGCGTGAATTACTGGAGATGATTTTTGCTACTGTGTTTTATAATTCGCTTCAATTTATACAGCAGTAATTGAACAGTAATCATATTAGTAGATTATCTTTTATAAGGAATGGAAACTGACTTAGAAATAGCAAGTGAAGCACTCGGCTGTAGACATGGATATTATGGGGGATGGGAACTAGTTAAGCTTTCTTTAAAGCATAACAGCAAATAGATGAGGCTTTTATTTCTATGATTTGTGATTCATGGATTTCAAGCGACGCTAAACCCAATTTCTGGACCCCTCTTTCAAATGAGCATGTGTTGATATAAACAGGACGGTGGTCAGCCATCTGTTTTAAAGATAAACGTGTGATCAAAGGGCATAACAAAACGCGTAAGGGCCTTTTTTTCTCCTCCTCCTCCTCCTCCTCCTCCTCCTCTTCTTCTTCTTCTTCTTCTTTTTTTTTTCTTGAAGGAGAGTTTAAAGAATGTGGAGCGGTTTCCAGGGGATACGAATGAAAAGCTTTCGGAAATGTGGGGAGGAATTGAGCTGAAGGGGCAGCTTCTGAGAGAAATTCCCCTGTAGCTTTTGGAGCCGTGTGAGGAATCACCAGGGTTCTTCTTATCACACAAAAGAAGGGAGAGATGTGATAATATTCAGTTAGGGTGCTCCCCAGCACTCCTTTAATAAATGTTGTTTATTAATAAAAGAGACAGCAACACACTGGCGCCCCTAGTCGACCTTTAACCCCTACTGTGTCCCCTAAAATTGCTGCTATTATTGCTGGTATTTGCCATCACAGTCTCTGAGGGCTTAACTTTTAACTCATGTGGGCTATAGTTAAAAAGAGACTTTAGCTTTTGCATCTTTAAATAGAAATGTAGCTTAATTGAAAGGATGGTGCTAAATTAAGAGAATGTTGAATGAGAGGTGCCATAGTTCATTGGTTGGTTGATTGACAGAGAATTAATTGGTGATATTTTGGATAATAGATTAATCATTTCTGGCATTTTTCAAGAAAAAAGATGAACAATGTGATAGCCATATTTGAAAATAAGAAAATTACCTGCCATATTATTGTGTGCAAACTATTTTGGGGTATGGAGAGTATAATTGACTTTATTCACTGTTTTCTATCTTGTTTTTTAGTCATCAGTTGATTATAAGGAAAATAATGAACATATTTCTTTATATGAATTCAAAGTACAACAGCTTAAAAACAGGACTCTGTCTGAGTTTGTCTGGTCCTCCTGACAAACTAATAGCTTCCTCTCTGATGCTAGAAGCTTTTCAAAGCAAAGTTCTGTGCTGCAGACGACCGACTAAAGGTGGAGAGTTGGAGAGTCTCTCGCCTTCAGTGTTTCACCTAGCCACTACAGTCGGAGTCTGCCTGCCTCTTGACCCTATTACACACAAAGGATTAAAGAGGGGAGAGACATCTGACAGAACACACGCCAGCCACACTCTCAGCCTTGGCTTGGATTTCTTAACATATACACACACACTCACAGAGGTGCCTGCACACACACACACACACACACACACACACACACACAGAGGCTAAACTTTGTGTTAACACTTCTTCAGAAACCTAACTAACAACAACTTTAAACCTGAAGATTATTCAGAGTTTTGAGAACTAATATCACACTGCTGTGTTCTTATTTTTCTTCTTTAACACATCTTTTTTGTGGAAAAGGTATTCAAGCTAAATATAAAGGGCTATGATTGCATAAGGTAGGCAGTCTTTCCAGTAACCTTGGCAACCAGTGATTCTCAAGGAAACACTCTGGACTATTACTTACAGTGTGAGTGTGTTTTTTTCCGTAGTTTTGGCCATGTGGACATCCCGGACATACATATTTAAAACAGGAAGTCATCCTCGGCCTGTGATGTTCTCATTATTGGTATGTTGATCATTCTTACCCGACTGCCCTCATTAAGTCTGACAAGTCACGCAGTGATTAAAAATTGGAATGCTGCAACAACAGTGTAAGCATTAGGATCAGTGACTGCCTTAACTCCCAGTGACAAGGAAAGCCTGGCCAACGACTCCTCTCCAGTCAGTGGGAAATCTTCAGCCTGGCTGCCTTCTGCCGATTCAAAGCGACAGCTCCTGAAAGTGTAAGGGAGACCGCAAGTCCAGCAAGGGCTTCAGGGGTGGGGGTTGGTTTTTCCACTTCTTGCCTCTATTATTATCTGGGTTTAATCAGCTACAACACAAAGGTGAAAAGGCTTTGCACGAGCAAAGCACTGTGAGCGAGGTTACAACTCCAAAGCGCTGCCATCGCCTAGATTGGAAAATACTGTATGAATGCCTACACCATATGCTGTTTTTGCAATCTGCGCCATAACAAATATTCAGGTCGACAGTTGCGAAGACAGCCAAGCCAACTTGTGTATCGTTGCTTCCTCACTGCAAGCGTAAGTGAGAAAACATGGCATTGAGAGAACGGAAAGATCTGTTTGCATGATCATCGTCCAAGTTCAAGGACTCTAATTAATCATTTCTGAAGGCGACTTTACAAGTCAGACAATGTGCTGAAGTTTCAGCAACTCAACACAAAAACACAGTGTAACTTCAATGAGCGGCAACAAAGTCAAAAAGTTTTAAGACTTCAAACAAACAACACATATCACTATTGTCATGACTGAGTGCTTGTATATAGCAGGTCCAGTAGTGTCACTCAAACAAAACACTGATAAATGGATTTGGTTTCCAGTCCAGTGTGGTCTTGCTCAGTCTGTGGGCAAAGGTGATAGATTGTTGGGAAAGTGCCAGTGGATAGCAATGTCTCCACCCATATGCTCGTGATGGCAGGAAGCGACTGGGTGAAGGCACAACACGTGCCAGCCAGGCTTTGGCCTGCCACCAGACCCTGTCATCACCCTCACCTGCTGGGAGCAGAAGGCTGCATGCAACTATTAAAATCCAGAAGCTGGAGCTCTGAACCGGAAAACAGATTTTTTTTCTTTCTATAGAAAAAGGACACTGCTTTAGATATTTTGTCAGAGGCAGGAACATAAACTATTTTTAAGGCTATGTGGTGACGATGTCAGAGAGAAATAAATTTGCTGCATTCTTTTTTAAAACCTCAGTATTTTTAGTATGAAAGCGAGATGTCTGTCAAATGTTCAAATTTGAAAACTGCATGGATGCTGGGGTCAAGTTTCCCTGAATTTATTGTATCAAAACATTACAACAGGTTTATATTTAAGATAATTAAGTGAATAGTTTTCCTCAGAAGTATCCTACAGAGTGTTGTAGGACCACTGTGGAGTACATACAAGTACAATACAACACCCTTCCTGCAGTCAGATATATATATAAGTGCAGCGCTGTTATAATAAATGCAAAAAAGAAGACTGCAATGGAAATGTGAACATTGCTGAAGTTGACTTTTCCAACGTCAAATACGGTTGAAAATAAATTCACTACAAGAACTGTATTTACATCACATTTAGGTGAGAAACCGTCAGAGAAACAGAGTGTCAACATCACTTATGTTTAGGTTTGGATTATGAATTGTACCTTTAAAGTTGACACACAACAAACACACAAGTCAAACTGAGGAGGCTAAAAACCACAAATTTCTGACAAAAATCAAATCAGTTCAATCTTGGGCAGAAACTGATCTGAGGAGGAGGCTTTGAAGGAAACATTCAAAGCTGAAATATTTTAGCGCTAATACTCATAGCAGCAGTTTTCTGGTGACATCTTGGCTTATCATCCTAAAAGTGCAAAAAAAAAAAAAAAAAAATCCTGTAACATTTGAGTCAGCTACTGCTCTTCAAAATAAAGGGCCTAGCTGAATTCATACAGTGACAGACTGCCAATTAATGATTAAATCACAGCACAGGGATCTATTAACAACAGCACTTGACTCTGAAAACAGTGAGGGGGTGTTCAGGGGTGTGGGGAAGTGGAAATAAAAGGCATATCTCCTTATGAAAAGAGAAATAAAGATGTCTCTAAACAGTTTTAAGACAGCAGTGAGTAATGGATGGCCTCATACTACATTTACACTACTTCTGTATTTAATGAGTAGTATGTGCTAAGCATAGTAGCTTCAAGTTCACTGCAGAGTCCTGAGAGGCATTTTTGCATTCTTATTTCTCTGTGTCAACGTTTTTAATTATATGTTGGCAGGGCTTAAGATCTCATTAAATTTGAGAGTATCATTTGAAAGCTTGAAAGACAGCTTAGTGTCACTCAGTGCTATGGTGATGGATATAATAAATCCTATGCTTTCTAATCCCGTGATGTTAAATTCATTTTCCAAACCTGCAAATAAATCGCTGAAGACAACCCTCTGAAATGCGTAATAGCAGATGTCACCACGTTTACAGACAAGTTGGAATGCCCTTATTTCACAAGTGTCAGATAAAGACTGAGAGAAGTCAAGAAACGAGAGCAGAGAGGAAACACATTGTCACCCCGCTCACTCCACAGTAAGAGACTCGTACACTGTAGCACGTTGCTTAGCATTGGGATTGCTTGATGATAAGGTATTGACACTCTTGTATTGATCACCTCTTATTTACTGCCACACAGTAGACAAACATGTGTGCATTTGGGGTACTGCTGCTACTTTTCAAGCCAATAAGAAAATAGAGACTTATATATAGCATTTATATTGAATCATATCTTTTTTACATCACTGTTCTCTCTTGTGCTGTGTGTTATTACTGTTATTTGTGAGTTATTTGGAGACTCTGCCAAACCAGATCCAAGTGATCCAGACTCCAGATCCAGAGGACATCCTGGAGGGTTGTGCCAAAGTTGATTAGTTTTTGGAGAAATTTATAAATCCTCAATTACAATACTGAGCTTCTGAGGAACAGATTTAGAAGTCTGACAACTGATTTGTTAAATTCAGTGATGTTTCTTGCAGTAGGGAACACCATTGTAGGCTACATAAGCAGGAGTTGCTAATGCCATGTTCATTATAATTTTGAGTTTATGATTTTGAAACATTGTTCGCTTCAGTATTCACTTTGTAGCAGTGTGTGGAGAACTATGAGACAGATGTGAAATGTCTTAATAACATGTAAGTGTCTGAAAGCCACACAGATGTTGACACCTCACAGCCAAAGACCATCGTAAAACAGATAGAACACCTGACACTACAAGAAAGACATGGGTGAAGGCTCAAACAAAGACAAAGACTGAACAATTCAGTAATCAGAATATTTGAAATAGTTTGTTTCATGTCAGTGGACCAACACATTTGAAATCATAATATGGTCCGTTTCACACTGGTATTCAAACATAATCAAAATACGTGAAAATGGTCAATTTAACACCAGTTATTCCAACACATTGCAACTCATACTACTGTCCTTTTCACTCCAGTGTTCAGTACAATAATCAAAATACATGAAAATAATTCATTTCACTCCAGTAATCATTACTATAATCAAATATATGAAATAGTCTGTTTTACTCCAGTGTCCCCAGCACATTTCAATTTATAATACCACCAGTATTCCCAGTCTAAAGCCTCAGCAGACAGACAGACAGACAGACAGACAGACAGACAGACAGACCCTCCTCGGACACAGTGTATCAAAAGTATAAGTGTGTTGCGCAACTCTGCTGCCGTAAAAATAAAAACACTAAGACAGCTGAATGGCTGCAGATGCCTGTTTTTGTGCATGATTGCTGCTTGGTCAACCTTGCACCAATGCACCACAGTTGTTTCTATATTTTTGTTTCCAGAAAAAGCAATAACCTGCAGCACTGTCTGCCAGAGTGTTTGGGAGGACATGTCTGCGTTGTCCGTCTGTGAAACTGAATGAAAGAAGCAGGGAAGTGTGTCGGGAGAGTACAAAGCAATTAAAAGAATCAAACCTGATTCCCAACATCTGTCCAGTCGCATTAGAACGTTTCCGGGTTTCTCAATCAGCGAGCAGAATAAGATTAAGGGATTGTACTCATTGAGCCAAGCTCTGCGCTCACTTTGAAATGAATGAAGACTCAACAGGTAATTACTCCACCTGGAATTGACACTGAACCATTGATTTTTCTTTCCCTCGCTCACCAGCCTGAGGTAAGATAACTGAGTTTTACCATGATTTTTGTTTGGGAACATTGATCAGTGGGGGCAAAACAAGGTGTTGATTCTGAGGCAGCTGTGGCTTCACTATCAATATCTGAAGTTAATATTCAAATGAAAACTCAATTATGGCTCAATTATGCATTTTTTTTTTTACAATATGGATTTTATGTTCCCCCAGCAGGTCCAGAGAGGGGGGGTAGGGTAGAGTGATTACATAATGACCTTGACATGCAAATCAAAATGTGGAGTAATTACTGCAGCCATGCGTTTAGCCCTATATGACTTCAAGTTGCAAAGTAAAAGTAATGGAATATTGTGGTAATCTAAAGTCCAAATATTTGCATGTATACAGTGGATTTAGGTATCAGGTAAATGTCCAACAACGGTCCCCGCACTAGTTTTTGTTAATTTCTTTAACTTATTATTTATGGCAACATATTTTTATTTGGTCAGTAACAGACTTTAATGCCACCAAAGTGGAAACTGGTCTTTTGATGTGGTTGTTATTTCAGATTCCACGTTTGCTTGATTCATGCTCTGTCTACTTTATAATGATAAGAAACAACCACATGAAAGTTTGTCTCATGTAGGCTAAGAAATGATGAGCGTGACACCTTGTTACACCCAATTGATGCCCATGTGACACTAAATATACTAGAATTGCAATAGATTAACTGTTGGTTCGGTAACAGTCATAAAGCACACAATCCCTCTTCTCAATGAGACTTTGGTGTGGTATCCATTTCAAAATAGATAATGATCCCCTGCTGTTTGTTTGTATTTTAGCGCAGTCCTATATACCTAAGAGAGAGTGTTTTCTCTCAAACTCCAAAATTAGATCAAAACAATATAAAACACACAATCCCAGAGCCAGTGGACCAGAAATGCAATAACATGTTTTTTCTCATTCCAGCATTAATGAAGTTCATTCGTAACAGTTTAGTCTAATTCGTCCAAATTGAAAGATGGGCTCCGCATTAGCAGCAGTGAACAAGTACAATGACAACTTCATTACCATAAGTAGAACTGTGCATCATAAAAATCATATTAAAAATTGCTCCCTAAATTGCCATATTAGTTTCTTTATGGCGTAATTTCTACACTACATGCAGTAATAGAATATTTTCTTTACCCTCCAGTGCATATTAAACTCACTTATCTTCCCCTATAAACTCTAGGCGTTGTGAATTTAATGGTGAAATAAGGAAAGTTGCCGCTTTTCTTTGCAGGCAAATATATTTACAATACAAAATTGACACTGGCAAATGCTTTCCTGAGGAAAATGGCCATTTCAGAATTTGTCACAACATCGTGTTTTATATCTTATTAGATGGGGAATTGCCTGTGAGTAGAGCATTTACACTAAGTGAAATAGTTTCCACACAAAGGATGAAGAGGACGTAGATCACACAGCTCCTTGGCTTAAAGGACAGACCAGGTTTGGATGGATGAGGCGTGGAGTCAAAGAACGCCAATAAATGAGTGATAAATGGTTCGACTCTGATTAGAAATATTGCTATTTTTCAGCGCTGTCACTGGAATAAAGGCATCAGCACAATGGACTAGTTACTGCCTTCTTCATAATTGAGACTAGACCTTCTAGCTGTGCCCCACAGCTTATCATTAATCAAGCTGAATGAAGCAGAGGCATTGTGACAGCTTTGGACAGCATTAGATGGGAAAGGCGCTTTTTCAGGTAGCAAGGCGAACCTGATTGTCATTCCTCCACAGCTCAAGCATTTAATTGTTCCCCTGCTAGTTTATAAATCGTATCACCATCAACTGTACTTTCATTTACAGTTTTACTCACATTTGGACGTCATGGTGGACGACTCCAGGCTGAATTAGGTCCCTCAACAATCCACTGTTTACGTCGCTTGCCACCACTTGATACCATCTGCATTAGACGTCAACTAAAAGGCGGCGGAGCATCCTGAAACATTTGCATTTAATCTCCACAGCAAGAGACACTTGAAAATCTGTGCATCATTTTCAGAGGAAATCCTTAAACTCTGATTAGAAAAACAGCCCATATAATTAGCTTTAGTCTAACATTTCAACCGCGAGCTAACAGAGACCCTGTAAATCTCACAGTTGACAGTGACAGGCTGCCCTAAATGGTTTGTCACTACGAAATCAATAGGTTGGCAGAGTGGCAAAAGCCCATTATTGTTGAAAAAGATGTTCATTAATTATGTCATTTAATTGGATTTAGGCAGGTGCACAATGAACACCTCAGCCAGGGTGGTCAATGGTGGGAAAGGCCTGAGCGTCACTCCTCTCTTTTTCTATTAGGAACCAGCATGTCCCCTGTCTCCTGGAATTGCTGTGCTCTTTATTGATTAATGACCCTAATTTATTACCCAGAAGAAGGCTGTAAGTTGTGCTAAATGTACTATTAATCAACTTTTCAGCATCAAGTTATGAGGATCTGTGTTAAAAATGCCACCAGGAACACAGGAGACCAAGTGGCTGTTTTCCCTCGGCTCCTGTAGCCAGAAGTCCAAGGTGCTGATTTTAACAGGAGTTAAGAGTCTTTCATTGCTCTAATACCTCCTGTCCTATATGACAAATGCCTTTGTGAGAAACTGAACATAATTCCTTTTGATGGAGCGACCGCCATGTTCTTGCCACAATTCACAGTCAAGCCATCTAGAATAATGAAACACCCGTCCACACCCTTGAAGACCATCTATTCATTTCAGAATAGGAGCGGGGAAATGCCTGCAGCTGCAAATACATCACAGATAAATCAACAATATTATATTAAGCTGAAAACAGATGAGAGGTTAAAGAACTGGAGGCAACGCTACAATGAATTTTAACTCTCACAAGTCACAGGGCTGTTATTTCCCATTGAACAGAGACATTTATGACACTTTAAATCCAGCTTTGTAAAAACTACAATTGATCATAATTTCCAAATGCATTGCCTCACATCCTACAGCTGGTAGTTACTCCAAATGCATTCACACCCTTCAGCAGTACTCTGGTCTTTTATTTCTGCAGGTGGAAATTATCAGACAGTACCTCCCGAAGTGTCCTAATTTAACTGTTAAGGTCGTAACTCTCGACATTTATTGTTTTGTAAGTACTGAAGATTTTTTTTATTTCAACCTTAGTTCAAATTCTGTTTTAAGCCATTGTTTTTT
>OMNW01008609.1:41766-51951 GCA_900303245.1 Selene dorsalis
CTCCAAAAGACATGTCGTGACAACAGATGATCTGCTCAGGTAAGCACCATTTTGCTTTTCAAAGTGCTTTACATTGCAACTCATCGTAAGAGGTTGATTTCAAAGTCACAGCTAGTCTGCAGCTCGACAGATTTCCTGCCCATGTGGATGTGTGGTGAAGTCACGGATGTCTTGGAGGCACAGGTGATAATAGGGCCTTAATCGCCCTGCTGGTTCTGCTTGTCCCTCTCAATGTCACATATCCGGATGAATGTGGTAAATATCAGCCCATAGTTGGAATAATGCCACTTTATCTGCTTTTGTCAGACCAAGGTCTTGGTCACATGAAGTGGGTGAAAGATGAAAGGTGTATGTAACATTTGCAGGTTTTTAAAGCCAGTGTACTGTATAATCACCAGGTTAATACTATTTGGATGGTGCAAGTTTGAAACTCTTGGATTAAAAATAAAGCTGAAATGCGAAATGCATATTTTTGCATGCAAGATGTAAAGGCTTTCTAAACGAGAGGCGGCTGCTTTGAGGCTAATTAGCATTTCTGACACATATTTGATCGGAGCAGACAAATGTAGAGATCCAGCCTTTGGTCAATAGTTTCAAAAAAATACTTAATAACTGATAGTGTGCCATCTCTTTTGACACTTTGTACCATGTTTTTATGACATAAATATCAGGAAGTGAACCCCCACCCAACATGATGGTTTGATGAGGGAGAATCTTGGCAGAAGCAGGGTACCCCCGTCCCTCCTCTTACCCCCGACCATACCGGCTGTACCTCATTCAGCCATGCCTTACCAGCTTCCCTGCTGTTCAATACCATCTCATTTGTCACGTATCAAACGCAAACTTCAACGTATTGCCCTAACATATGCTGTGGAAGAAGAAGGAGCCTGCCCCGGTGATGCTCTGGCTGCTGTCCAATCCTCAGCTGAATAAACACAACGGCCATTTGCAGGTTGGCAGACACCGAGATGTTTGTCTTTCAAGGCGATCTACCTCCCTCCCTTTACTCCAGTTGACCCTTCCTTTCTCTCTACCGCAAAGGTGAAGAGAAAGAGAAGAGGCTGGAGTTTGCAACTGCGCGATTCGCTCTGATCTGTCGGCTCACAGAGCTGTTGTGATTGGTGTAACTGTGATGACAGGAGTCAGGAGACTGAGGAAGAAGAAGGGGGGAAAATGTCAAACTTTAGAGGACATTATATCAAAGGGATCATCTCAAATAGATGAAATAGATGATTAATCACCATAATAACAAATCCAATCCGCAAACTGAGACACAGATTAAAATAAAAAGCAAATATTGATACTCGGGTTAATTAACCAATTACACATCTATAAAGAATCTTGATATTTGATTATAATCATATCATCAAATGCTATAGTAGACCCAACCCTGTCTTCAAGAAATTACATTTATATACTAATTTGTTTTGCTTTGGAGGGGAAATTGAATCGCTGTGTGCCGTTCTCATCTTTGTGGTAAGATTTGTGCAACAGACACACTGCGGAATAGTTTGACATATCATCATTCATATTATTATTCACTTTCTTATGGAGATGTAGATGAGAAGACTGATGCCACTCATACACATCTGTAAAATATAAGGCTGGAGTCAGCAGTCCATTAGATTAGTCTGGACGAGAAACACCAGAGAAAAGGAAGCTGTCATATTCAGTTAGTATATTGGATAAAAAAATAATACTAAAAACAAAAGATGCATGTACTGGATGTTAGTATCCATCCAGTGAATAGCACACAACTGATAGTGAAAAAAAGAACTGATTTCATGTCAAATCTGAAGCCAAAAAATACACAAGACACAGGGGAGAGATTCTGGATGGTGAATGACTTCTCCAGAGTTATCAGAGCTGGACAGTGTCAGGACAGCAGCCCTCAGCTGAGCATTTGGACACAGACCTGGAACATGTATCCATGGTTTAATCTCCCGTGTCCTCTTCTATGTCTGAATCAGGGAGTGAGCCTTTATTTTTATGATTAATACAATTTATCAAAACGCTGTAGCTCTAAATCCATGTGTCACATGTAACAGATAAAGACAAGTGTGTAAAATCTAAAAGCAAGTGATCTTGTGAATAAAAGTGTGACCATAACTTCACACATATTCACTGTACAGAGCACGATTTGCAAAAATTAAAGTCCATGGGGTCACTGAGGCAACCATCACTGAAGCTGGAATATGCAGCTGCACCTGGCAGGTCCTATTCATCTGCCCAACCTCTGATCTCACATGAACAGTCTGAACAGGCTTAACAAGACACTTGAGAAATTAAAACATATTTAAGTATAAAGATATGCACTGAAATGAAATAACTTCTTCCTATGTATTGATTGTTTACGTGTCCTCAGAGTAAAAGTCCAGTGTTAAAGCTTTTATTTACAGGAGGAGTTAGTTGCTGCCAAACTTTGAGCCACTTTGTTGTCTGGTACCACGACTGATTGTGGTGACGGAGGGGAAAGTTGTGCACTACATTTCATGACAAGACACAGTAGGATGTGATTATCCCACTCCTCTAAAATGCTGAGAAGATGTGTAAAGATGATAAAATTCAAATATGTATTATATAATTTGTGGTCTATAGGTTTTTATGATGTTTTTTGCAAGGATAAAACACACTTTCTCCAATGTTTTCTTTACACAAAACGGTTTGTAAAGCAGCGTGCCACCTGCTGAGTCCAAACACATCTCGCGTCCTTTTAAGATGCCAGTGGTGCGCTCGATGGTGGAGCGAGTATGTGCATACTGCTGATTGAAGGACACCGCCTGGTGCGTCTGAGGGTTGGTGAGTGGTGTCATTAACCAGGGGGCCAGGGCATATCCTCGATCTCCTAATAAAACAAGTCATTACAGGAACACAAGCCCACTGTTGCTGCAATTTATAATTACTCAGAAATGCGTACCCAGCCATGCATTTTGAGCAGTTTCTTGTTGGAGGCAGGACTGTGTTTTAAGAAACCACTCTGGAGTCAATGTCACGGTTATGTCACCGCAGTTGCGCACGCATTTTGGCGGCAGAAAACCAGAGGTAAATGGAGAGATTGGAGAGAATAGAGAGAAAAGAAGTCCGTCTTGTGTTGCTGGTTGTTGGAATAAATGCAAAAAAAAGAGAAAACTTCATTTTTATCCGATACCGTCGTTGAAGACGCCCTTTGAGGCGAATCATAGACGCTTATGGTTGCCAGCCATTAAACGGACAGACTGTTAGGACTGTTGTGTTTTCTGTGAGTGCACAATGAGTGTGTTTACATGCACACTTATAAATGATTATGATCAGAAAACTGGAGTTTTGGGATTATTTATGTGTTCATGTAAACCACAGAAAACAGATTGAGGCAGTTATCATTTTATGAGAAAACGGTTTAGCACACAGTTTTTCATTTGTGTAAATACTGGGTTTTTCACAAGATGTAAAAAGATGTCCGGCCAGTGTACAGCACCTTCCTGACAGCAAGTACAGGTCAGCAAAACCTCACCTCGTTGCTAATTGTAAGCTTATTACGTGAGGCTCCACCCATAAAACAAGTCATCACTGTTTACCAACACAGAAATGGTCTATATGTAGGAATTTCAGACACTTGCGATCATGTTCAGGCGGTGGTTTTTGTTGTGCATGTGCCTGCCATCTATTGCACCAATGGTTAGACACCAACACAATGGAAACCTCCTGTTGCTCTGCTACATAGAGAAATTTACTGTATTACATGACCAGTTGATACAAATCTATAACTCCCCTGGCTCCATCTGGTGTGTCCCAGTGGCTGGAAAGACCAAATAACCTACCTGCACGTTTCGTGTGCCTCCAAACTATTGCAAAGCTCTTGGTAGCCTAAAGTGTTCCAAGAGGTGTTTGTTACTCTGCAAATGGATCTGCATGATCCTGAGATGGTCCATGTTCCCTCCTCAGGGCTCAATATGCAACATCTTGGAGTAGAAGTTAATATGCCATTGTGTAAATAGGCCCTCGGGTGTAAAAGCAGCCCTACATTGGTCCCTAACTCTAACCCTTAAGAGTATGTTTTCCTATTTACATAAGTGATATGAATTGAAGTGTTTTGTGCTGTTTATACCAAGATACCACAACACTTTGTAAAATAATGATAGTAGGCCAAATACTAATAAAATGTTCTAAATTATGAAAATATTATTGAAATATTTAATATTATACAAAGGTTGAGTTGAAGAACATGTGAAAAGAAGTCATACTGCACTCAGTTGTGTGTAGGAGTTTGAGGATTCTGCTCTTACATGAGAAGAAATCCAAAAACCTTGATGAAAACACACGAGTGAGTTTTAAGAAGAAACTTCTTGAGCAGTCGGTGAATGAGTCTCAATGTGTCTGTGATATTTCCCTCTCCGGAAGCTCCACTACATTTCAAACATTCAAAGGAAAAAAAAAAACATGAGCATGGTAAATGCAGCTCAGTTCAAACCCCTGGAAAAAATTGTCACAAGAAACAACAAAAACTAAAACAAATGCTGCTCTGAAGACACTGTCCTATTGTGTATTCATGACCAGGCTCTCGTTTGGAGATGGTCTTTCACTGACACAAAAGCAAGCAGGGTCTGCTGTTTCTGTCAGTTTAAACAAATAACAATGATGCAAAGGGAGTGCTCCCAGTGAATGTGAAATGCACTGTTGAATCGCCAGTAGAGCCCCACAATGGTTTGCCACGCATCACAACAGCCAGGACAGGCTCAATATTAACATTTCCTTTTGACATGTGGGGAAAGGTTTTCTTTAACCCTTGGAGGTTGAATGGGAATCGACAGATAATAAGAAATTAAAAGGTAAAGAGGACACAGGGGAAAGAGTGGGAGAGAAAGCCAAATCCTAGCCCCAGGGCTTAATGTTAGAACACAATGGCCGCCAAAGCAGTAAAGGAGTCGACATTTCTTATTCGCCCCCTCCCCTAGTGCCACCTGCATTACAATTAACCTCATGGCAACCTTGAGGTCTCTGATTAGTGATGGCCTATTGTCTCGCTCCCATTAATGCTTGGCCCCCATTCTGCCCTCAGCGCACTCACATCAACAAATCAAACCCTGGTCTGGCAGTTTTTTTTTTTTTTTTACTGCAGGGAGCTGTGGCCTCTAATATGGGATGACTAACTAAGAGATGGCTGTAGATGGAGGGCCGGCAGAGTGCTGCTGTGACATCAGGTAAAACTGAGACTTAGGAGTGTCATAAGAGTGCAAATTTGCAGGAAATCACCAAAACAAGGAAGAAAAATGGGAGATTACAACAGGAAATAGGTACTTTCCACTCCCCCTGATAAGGACAACAACTGCAATAATGTTAAAACAAAACACAAACACCCAGGACACAGACCCGCGCAGTCTTTGCTGTGCACCGATGATGCTCAGGAGAAGCGCAAAACATCGAAATGGGAGTGTTCAAAGAATTAAAAGCACACCAGATGTTGGGAACCCCTCAAGGAATAAACCGACACATTAAACATAATATCACCTCATGCACTGGAGTGCAATCACTGGTTCTCTCCAGGGAGCTGTTACACTATGTGTTGCTGCCACAGTTTAAATCTCAAGAACTAGAAACTAATGCGCCAGAGACGGAGTTGGCCCACGCAAAGAGTACACTTGGGAGCTCCGGCTGGCTTCGGAGCTCAGTGAGGAAAAGCAAAAACTGTCTCTGTATTTGTATTGAGTTCAAGAATCAACTCGGTGTGGTTGTATCTTATATCATTGGGGAGATAAACATCCAATCATTTTATGTAAGCTTACTGCCATCACTGCAATAGTCAGTAAATCTGGCTTAAAGTGTCTGTCCTCACTGCTCACTGCCTGTTCTTCCCTAAAATCACATATCGTTGCTGTGATGCAGCCAAATGATTCACGCAGCATTAATAATAAGACAGATGCATCATTTAGATACAAGACAGGTGCCAAAAAGTCAGTGAGTTTCAAAGATGGTAAAATGAATGATCTTGCTATTACTGAAAAAAATCAATATACATAATTAGTAAAAGCTGCTTCAAAACATCATAAATGACATTATCAAAACAAACAATCATGAGCTTTGATGCATATTTATGACTTTACTGATGAGATAAACTGGAAACCACCTTCATAGTTGTAGCCAAAGGAAGTTCCAAGTTTCTGTTGACGGTGTTGAATTTGTGTGATGAGGCAGTTAAATTGAAAATGAAGAACAAATTACAATAATGTCATCTTTATAATGAATTGTAATTACTGCAATTATTATACTATCATTATTGTAAATACTGAATGTTTAGTATTCATGTGTTTAGAGGTATGATAATGAACTATTAGTAGTGTTAAATTTCACTTTTATAATTTAGGAGAGATTTGATTGGTTGATATTGCAGTAGTATTAATGCCTATCCTGCAAGAAACCTGTGGACAGTATTGTCCACAGTCTTCATTCTCCCATCTATATTGTTGGATATTTAATAATGGCATAAAGTGTCCAAACCAGTAATTGCAAAATTGTAAAAATACATTCAGGTTGAATTACTACTCATAATAAAGTAATACATGGTGTGACAATTTAGGGAAAAAAAAGTTTTTTTTTTCTTCTTTCTTTCGGCATTTGTTTTACAGTAATCATGTATGGGCTAGTGATCATCACATGACCTACGATTCAAAATGAGACCACTATACCAAAGTCTCCTCAGGGACCACATTACAAAACACATAGCAAAATGAACAAACCTGTACTTGCTGCCACAATCGGACTTTTACATTCAAAAAATATCTTTCTCATATTACTTTGAAAGTTGCTAATAATCAGCAACAAGGCTAAGTAGTTAGCAACAACTTACAGCTACTTTCACAGCCAACTCCTTTCAGCAGCTCCTTTATTTCAGCTCCCCCCAGAGACACTAGGTAGAGGGCAGAGAGCCTCTATTCTCCCCATAACAAGTCCTTTAACCATCCCAGATCCACTGAAGCTGTTTAATTAAGGTACAAATCTTTCATAGTTCCTCTTTAAGTGATCAGGGGCACCAGAAGAACGTTTTATGGAAAATCTGTCCATAATTTTTAGAAACAGCAGCCATATTAATACAAGCTTTGCTTAATTATTATAACAATGATAGATCGATCTGTTAAAAACCTAAAAGAAAATCACAGGCATCCAATTAGTTTTATGTTTGAAGGACATGTTAGCATCTTCAAAAGAAATCTCAAAGCAGGCCAACAGATGAAATCTTATTATGTGGATCTTTCCTCTTGTAATTGCTTACTCTGAATTTTTGTGGTTGAAAATTAGCATCAGTTTTGTAGGAGCTTTTGCAGGATTCATTGGGCGGATGGTGGCACTAATGGCTGTGCAAGCTCCACAATGAGACTCTGGAGCAGGAACGGGGTCAATTTATTCCAACTTAAAAGAAAATAGTGGTGTTTCTGAGCTGTTTGCTTGTCTCTGTCATTGTTCGCTCAAAGCCACTTAGGCTGTTGTTCAATCCATGTAGTGTGTCATTAGACGGGCAATTCAAATATCACATTTAACTTCAATACTGTTCACATCTTGGTTTGCCATCAACTATCCTCAAGGATCATTAGACACCCTCGACAATCTGATGGGATGATTGATCAAAGCAGAAATGTGTCATCCTGATTTTTAAAAATATAGTAGCATGCTGTCAGGTTAATGGCAATTTCACAGTTAGAGGATCCTCCAGATGTTATCAAGCCTCTTCTTAGTATTTTTCCTCTTCTCGCTGTAAATCATGATGCGGTTCTATGAGGAATGTTTGTGGCTGAAAGACAAATTTGAGAATAACAAATAATCATCAGCTTGCAGGAACTTAAACGAGCTGCTTTCCTTATGTCATAGCGTCTTTGCATCTTCATCAAAGTCCGTGTGAGATTTGGCGGAAAACAAAAAAGAGGAGCTTCCATATTTTTTTTTCTCCAACATAAAAGAAGACAGACCCCATTAAGCATTTAATTCAGCCAGACCCAGGTGTGTGTGTCTGTCCAGCTAAGCAACACAACAGTTACAAGCCATTTATGGACTGTCCAGTGTGCAGGTGGCAGGGAAACTTCTGGGGCACACCTGCCAGCTGATTCAACCATTAGACTACACAGCACACCGTCTATAGTCCCGGTCCCCAGAGGACGTCCCTCACCATGCAGGTGCAGGGACGGAGAGGCCGTGATGGATTACTCCAAATTTAGCAATTGGTACCTCAAAAAAAACTCTTTTATTGTTGCTGAATAAGACCACTGGATGCATATTTCCAATGCATTTCTAGTAACACTTGTTTTTATGCTACAGTATCAGTGGCTTCATATAAGAATATTTTCAGCCAGAGAAGACGCCTTGGAGTCAAATGAGGTGACTTTTTACACTGTTTTTACACTGGCCTCAAACGTTATATCATGATTCTGAATCTTGATACTGACATTGTAAAAATAGTTTGGGAGTGTTGTAAACCTTGCCTCCAAAAACACATGCAATCCAATCCAAAGAATGTGAAAATGGGCAAAAAAAAATAGTAAAGCAAAACTCAAAATGGATCAAAAAATACATTTAATACTTAAGAGACTCATTTTTGGAAAATAGAAAATAATTAATAACAAACTTGGTGTGCCTTTCCCCCCAGTGTGAATTCATGTTAAGACATAAAACTTGAGAAAGAGGACTTGAAGCCTCCTTGGATGCTTTTGTGTGACTAAAAATAAGACAATGACAGGATCATCATAAAAACAAGTCCTCATGCGGACGACTTTCTCCGAGGTCCATAACATGTGTGTTTCTCCCACTGAAAACACACAAAGGCCATGAAGCTGCCACATTGCTTACATGGCTTCACCCAGTGACCATTACACACCTAACCATAGTCTGACCACATCGTTTTAACACTCGGTCACGTCCAAGCCAAAATAACACTCTCATGGAGATTTCATGGAAACGGGACACAAAAGTCCTTGTCTGCTCCCATAAAACAGCTTTAATTCTGGAAAAAAAAAAAAAAAAACGTTATATATCAAAACTATATATATAATATATAATCCACATGAGACATAAACTGCAAGGTGGCCATATTACAGAGAAAAGTGTGATAAATGTCGGTATTTTCTGCACCAGAAAACTTGCCGTTAAAAAAAGAAAAGAAAGAAATTAAAAAACACAGATGATAATCTTTTTCGCTGTGTAACAATACTAATTTGTCAGGGCTGAAAATGAATACCATAAACTTCACATACAGCTGAAATTTATGGAGGAATATAAATAGAGGGTATTCTATTAATGTTCTTAGAGGAATGCTTAGGCCTGGTGATATCTTCCATAAGATTCATCAATGTTAGTGGTTATTGTCCAGACCCCCCATAGTTGTAATCCTTTATCCTTGCCATTTCAGTCAACTGCATTATTTAGTTAAGAAGATGTAATTGTGTTCACTTCACGCAGTCAGCCAGACTCTGAAGCAACACAGACACACACACATCCATAAGTGAGTTTGCACATATATCGGCTCAGTGTGTTTAAGTTATAGATTTGAAGAAAAAAAAAAAGATACAATGAAATGATTTTCTGATAGATACAACTATGACATGTGAACTCCTGAGATGACTGGGTATTAGCGTAAATACTTTGTCTATCATGCATGGTATCCTTTGTTTATCATGTGGCAAACTACAAAGATGAGACATGTGCACTGTTCCAATACCAAACCAGATGTTGACTTATCTGATCCTGATTGATCTTTTCTTTAAAACGCACACGATCCAAAAACATAAATCACCACAAAAGAAAAGGGTTTAAATACAACACAAAACCATTTGCATTTGATTTAGTTCACATGTAAATGATTCATTTAGCACTCTGAGAAGCGTTTACAGTCTGGCGTACTGTTTGGTGTTGTGCAGCTTGTTGTTGTTTTTGTTGGGGTTTTTTTTAATGCCCATCATCTCAGTAAATTCAGAGTGGTGTATTTATCTGAGCTCGTAAACAAACTAATCATTAACCAGCAATGCGAGGAGAGCGTTTTGTCTTGGTAACATATGATACCAGGTGAGGCTGCGTGTCTTGACAGGTCGCCATTTTCGGGCCACTAATTTGGTCTCTTTGTGGCAGCAGTGGCAACTCCCAGCACAGCGGCAGGACAATTATATCCAGGTGCAAGGATTTGATTCAACAAATTCAAGGTGGATCATTCCAGCTTGCGTCGGGCCCGCC
>OMNW01008611.1:0-22769 GCA_900303245.1 Selene dorsalis
TTACTGCACTGCATTAAACAGTCACTTGCATTACAATATCACATTGCACAGGTGACTGGAGGTCATTGCTGCTCTTGTTGAGGGTCATTTGGTTTGGTTTGGGGAAGTTAATCTTAACAGTTGTAGTTTAGACCTGCAGAGACCCAGCGGAGATGTTTCAGTCTCTAAAGTTTAGTTTAGGGACATATCTGACTCATTTATTTTAGTTCATTCTAATTACTTTTCTCTGACTAAACCACAGTTGTAAATTTCCACAGCAGTGTATTCTAAAGGAACAGAGGGATTAAGGGAATTGGTAAACTTGCAATGCATCCAGAAAAAGCTAGAGAAGAGAACATGTCTGTCAGAGGTCAACATTTACTTCAGATGTCAACAATTGTCTGAAAGTAACTTCAGAATACATCAGCGTTAATCTGTCCCTCTGGCTTTTGTGTCTGCTGCATCTCCTAATGCCAAAATATATCTACATCTACTTTTTCCTCAGTTATTTTCTATTCGTTTCATAAACTTTTCTCTTTGCACGGCCAAGTTGAATCAGATCTGAAGGGAAATTGAAAAGCGCCGTCTATGCCGCGCTGTCTGGACTTTGAATCAAGCTCGTTAGCTGGATGTGAAGTAGGGACACAACACCATGGAAGGAACCTTTTATTTTTTATAAACTTAAACACGGTCTAGTCTAAGTCCATAAGTGGGGGAGATGTGGGAAAGAACCGTTTTATCTGGACTTCTTAAATCAAGCTCATTAACTGGATGTGAGGGACAAAGATAACTTTAAAATATCAGACTTTTCTGTGATGTACCGGGAAGGCAAGAGGAGAATGAGTGTTTATATAATATCCTGGGTATTTTAAGACAATCCTTTTCATTAATATATCTGATAAGAGTTGTGCGTATAGGAACACTCTTATTTTACAACCACTTTAAAGTGGAAAATATAATGCCTAGAGTCAAATTAAGGAAGTATTTGAGATAAAATCATGAGATCCCTAAGTTTTATTTTCAGGTCAAGTTTTGCTGTGTTGGTGAATTATCTATTATAACTTGACATTCTAGGTAGAATTTAAATGTTTAAAGGTCCCATATTGTGGGGCCATCAAGGTATTACTTTTTGATTATAGCAGGCCTGGGTTATTCTATATAATCACAGAGAAACAAACAGCCTGTATTCAGAAACTGAACCTTAAAACCAGCTGCCAAGACTCCACGTACCTTGTGATGTCACAACAAAGAGTTTGCATTTGTGTTTGATGACTCGCAAAACAGTCAACCAATCAAAAGAGATCTTCTTCTTTTCTGATTGGCTCAACCAACATGTTGATGCCTCAAAGTGTGATACCTTTGAATGGTGGAGAGAATCGTAATACATCCATTATTAGGTTTCCTCTGTCTCTCTCTCTCTGTCTCTCTCTGAAGGTGATCTGTAAAGCCACAAACCAATTAACCCATCTGCACCATTGTTGGCTCTGACTGGTGTGACAAGCTCTGTGGTGCCAAACTACATAATGGTCCTCTGGGCGCAGAGGAAGGTATATCCTGGAGAGGAGCTGAAACAACCGAACTGAGCAGCTCAGGATGCAGAGGACAGATTGTTCTACTGCTGAGCAATGAGGACAATGCGACACCAGGGGGATGAGGGAGCCACTGTGCGAGTCCCTGCCGTCGTTGCATGTTTGGTTGGATTGATTTCACACTTTAGCTCAACTCTAAGGAAATCTGTGGCTGTGCCAAAACAGGGACAAGACAGAAATAATGATTTGAAAAGAAAAGATTCAGATGTTTGCGATAAACAAAGCAGCGTTTCATTGGTATTTGTAGATAGGAAAAGGATGAAACTACACACTGAGATACAACTTGCGACTCTGTTGTTTGCTTGGTATAATGACTTTGAGAGATTGATCGATCAATACAGCACTTTTTCTCTGAGGTAAAACCAAAAACAGATAAAACTTTGTTTAAACTTATCTTCCTCTTAACAACACCACTGCCCCAGTACAACTACACAAGTACATTGCATTGCTGTTGAATAATGATACTTCTAAGGAAAAGGCAATAATATACATGATGGATATGTTGCCAACAGAATACTGAGCTATAATAAATGGATATGTAAAGTATTGTGTGGTGTTATGCAGTGTTTTCCTGCCTTCAGATTTTCACTTACATCAAATGCTGCAAGAGCCTATTTTAAAAGTGAAAGCAGACTGACATTCTTGCTGTAAATACAATAAATGTTGATTAATGTATCATGTAAACACTGACAGGGGAGTAATTAGATAAAATAGGGTGTCTACATTTCCATGATTATTCTGTCATTCAGAAAAACATTCAGAAGAGCCAAATCCCACATGACTGGATGATACAGCCAGGTGAGTGGGGTTTGGTGACTGCTTTGTTGTGACATCACAAACTCACAGAAGTCCTGTCAGCTGGTTTGAAGGCTCAGTTTCTGTACACAGGCCGTGTGCATTTCTCTGTGGACTGAGGGTTAGATACTTTCACAGTATTAATCTAGAACCTAGATTCGATCAAAATCACACTTCACACGGACACCAAAATAATGAATAACACATGCAGAGACTGGCACATGGACCTGGCTGATTAGTGCTTTGAAAGACCTTTTAAGTCATTCAGGAAAATTGCAGCAAAGGAAAAAGTAATCAACACCCCTTTTGGAAGTGAATGTCATTGAGTCCAGAGAAGGAAATGGACTGGGCGAGGAGGAGGTGGAGGATGGGGCTGGAAAAGGAGAGGTGCAAGATGATGAAACTAAGAATCACCACGATGATTTATACAGGTGGAAGAAAAGAGGTGTCAGGGAGACAGATAAATGGTCTAAGTGCAGAGAATAATGTCATTCTAATGGCCACGGGGAGCATCCATGTTTCTTCCTCCGCCAGCTCCCAGAGTTTTATCCCTTTTATACCACCTTAAAGCTCCTGACAGTGAGCATCACATCTCTCTTCCTAAACACCTGCACAACAAAGAAGTCTCATTTGAAAGTTTTCATGAAGCTGCAAACAGCAGATGTTTATGGTTTTTTTCTTTGGATCGTTGGTGTCCTTATAACACCTATTGATTGAACAAATGTGCTTCATACCTCCGCCTTGATACCTGCTCTGACTTAATTTGTAGTTTATCTTGCCTTGATCAAGGCAGAAATTGCATCGGGTAAGTCACAAAAGTCAGAGTGACACTGAAAGTCAGGATCTACTAATTTAATCATCTCACCATCATCCTTAATTGTCCAAAAAACTATCAAATGTTTCACTTGTGTCCTTATTGTATATAGTGTATATAGTTTATAGACATTTAATCAGTGTAATCATGGCTGAGTGTTTCATCTTTGGAACTGTAGTGAACCAAGGATGTTCTATCAACTTTTGGGACATCGGGCAGAGCTAAATAAAACCCAAAACACTGCTAACTCTTCTCGTACGTCTGCAACAGACTCCTCTTGACTGAGTGTCTCCTCTAATAATCTTGATACTGGAGCAAGCACGTAGTGGGTGGGGGTCAAGTCCTGGTCCAGATTTCTCAGTGAGGAAGTAGATGTCTTACCAGCCTACATTTTTCCTGTTTTTGTTTTCATTTTATGCGGGTAACACTGTTGGAAATGCTTGTTTAGAAGCAATGTTAGAGTGTTGGTATAAACCTTAAATTCAAAGGGAAATAACATCTCATTATACCATTCAGTTTTATTCTCTCACTTCTAGCCATTAGTTTTATTGTTCATAATTATAATGCGCAACAGAAAGTATCTGTTGAGATGCTGACGTGCTGCAATGTGGCTAAAGTAGGATAAATGGGACACATACTGTATGGGAGGTTCCATGATCTGACAAGGTGTAACCAAGCAACACGTACAATAATTCAACAAACTCAACTCAGAGCATCATAGCAGTAACAGTATACGGCTAACATCCATGCTACAAGTCTCGAAAAAGAAAGCGCGGTTCAAGGCTGGATTACAAAAAGACAGTCCCTAGTGTCCAGCCTTCGCATTGTTTAGTCTGGCACATACGTCATCCTTTGATCCAATACACAAGGTTCACCTCATGCACATGCAACACCAATTCAGACATGGCTGTTGTAAATAGCCGTCTGGAACATAATATTTTTCTCGCTTCAGTTCCAATTGCCTTTGACACCATCCGTTCTCTGCCTCCACTCCTCTCTCTCTCTTCCCTTTTCATCTCTGAAGGCACGCCACAATAAAGTCCAGACAGAGTAATTACAGCCTGCCGACAAATAACACAGAACCATCCGACAGAGTGCAACTTCATATGCTTTTAAGCTGCTTATTTTCACCCTGCAGCAAATTAGACACTTTGTGCTAAATCGACCGGCCTCTCCCTCGCACGCTTCGTGTCAGGGTTTAATTGTGTAAACAAAAACCCACACAGTCTGTCACCCCTCTCCACGCCCGCCTGCTGCAAGAACAATATCTGATGAACACATCGTCCTCACGTCCTGCTCATTATGACGGCCTCTTTTGGTTTCATTTTATTCTTAATTGTAGCTATAGGATTTGTATTGTACCAGGGCGCAATTCAGTCATTTGGTCATTGTCAGTGTCAGTCACATGTTCATTTAATTAGAATAATTTGCAGTTTTATTTATAAGCCATGTCATGGTTGGAGCACTGTTAGCTCATTGTTCTCAACTAAGAAAAGTATAGTCCTCCCTTCAAATTATAATCTACTTTTCACAATTTAAACATGAAGTTGTAATTAGGTCATGAAATAAATGTCCTTTAACCATCCAGCCATCCATCCATTTTCAGCTGCTTACTCAAGGTCACATTGCGGTGGCAGAAGGTCAAGCAAATCGTTTTACAGCTCCTCCTGGGTTCCTAAGGCGTTCACAGGCAGGATGAAATAGATAATCTCTCCAACATGTTTCAGTGCCTAGAGGAAATCCAATGCAATCTCTGAAAAAAATAAAATAAAATAAAAAATGTATCTCCTGCATTTAAGTCCTCACCATGTGACCTACTGTATGGATCATTACAGATGACTACTTGGCAGGTGACAGAAATTCAGTACCTAGGTCCTGAGGTGACAACTGAGAGAACAACTAAAACAACTAGATAAACAAAGTAAAATAGAAAGTAAGTAGACTTTTATTCATTTATGTATTTATTTGGTGGAAAAATTTTGTTACCCTCCCACAAGATTTTTCTTGCGACCCCAAAAAACATATAAAAAAAAAAACGTAAAAAAAACATAAAATACTATCGTGTCAGTAATTCAACTTGTACATTATTAGTATTAGTGCAATTTTGCTGTTTTTATTTATCTTGTTAACTTGTTAGTCAACCACCTACAATATATACATTTATTTTCTAATTACTTCCTTCCTTTCTTCTTCTTCTTCACTTTGAAAATAAACTTGTAGACACTCAACACTATTACTACACAAGACAAAAGAATTCAGATGGTTCTCAGATTATGATCTGTGGGAACATTTTATTTCTCTGTGTTTATTTTGTAGCAGTTATTTTGAAATTTTTCCTGGTGCCATTTATTTTGATTCCTGGTTTCTATAATATCTCTACAAGGCAAGTAAGCTAGGGGTTGTGGTTATGGCTTGTTATTGTCAAGTTGTCATAGGTTAAAGGATATGTATATAATTATATTATTATATATTTGTGTCAATGGATTTTCAAACAATAATTGCATTGCATTGTTCTGATATGTCAAATGGCTGCAAGATGTACAAATAACCAGTGCCTTCCGAGCCACTCATGGTTAATTTTGTTTGAGCCATCTACTCATTATTTTCTAACCTGAGAGACCTCACTGTTCTTTAACAGTGTCTCTTGGAGCCATGATGCCGCTGCAGATCAGCGAGTAAGCAAAGCAGTAAAAACTATGATTATAATGGCTACATTTGTATGCTGCCATGTTTTGGACTGAATCCATTCATCAGTGGGCACTGGGAGCTGAAGTTTAGCTGCCTGTAGTTCAAAAAAATTCAAACAGAACCAGGCAGAGAAATAGAAAAGGAGAGATGCCCTGTGGACAGCAAATGCCAATCTCCAGTCTTAACGAAGCCAGCTCTGTCTGATGTCTGGAAGGCTACAGCTAATGATGAGGCTTAGTTAGGTGGAAGGGGGAAGAGAGAGCTGAGGTGAGGGGGGGTTGGGTAGGAGAGAGGTTGGAGGTAGCGTGGGTGAGCGTCAGTCCTGCTTTGTCTGATGTGTAGCTGTCCACAGCTAATGATTAGTTAGGTGAGGTGAGGTAAGAAGGGGCGGAGGGAATAAAGGATAGAAGAAAAAAGAGCTAAAGGAGGTGAGTGATGAGGACTTAGTCAAACATGATGACAAATATTCAAAGGTCACATTAACTTTTCAGCCACTTGTTTAACTAGAGAGTGTCCCAACAAACAAGCACAGAGGTCGTTAGTGCAGCAGGTTGCTATGATCCAGACCTAATTACATTTTGTTGCTAGGCGACATCTAGTGGTCAGAGAGATTATGACAGGAGCAAAGTTAATCTAAGAATAGCCTCAAGAGTCCAGTGGGTCCTTCTCTGCAGCGGAGACAAGGTGGCCAAAAGGACAGAGTGAGAGGACGTTTCCCTTTCCTTTACCAGGAACTTGTAAACTGAGCTTGTTTGACCATCAGCGTTGCCCTGTTGAAAGCCATAACCTGAAACATATTGGTCAAGTAAAGTTATTCTGCTTTCCTACAACTGTTGCTGGAGTTTTGATTCTTGGGACCTTTTTCCTGTGCATGCACACTTGCAGTCAGTGAAGCTGTGCCAGAAGCCTTTTTTGTCTCTATATCTGTTGGGTTTTTCCTCATATTTACATAACATTACAAGCTACCCTTTAGAGTGCCTTCACATAATGTTTATTATGATTTTTATGTATGTATCCCTAATTCTGATCCAGTTGACTAACCTTAGAGGACAGATTATGATTTGGATGTTTTCAAATCAACACTAATACATTACACTGTCTGTACAGGCAATTATCCAAATATCTTTGGTTGCCCCAGCCTGCTCCTCCATTGGGGTTGACTGAGCTTAAGAGAACATTTTAGCACGGAAAGAGCATGTGGAATTTACCATTTCATATCTCATGAACTTACCATAACTGTCAACCATAATATATGTGCAGATATGTGTAAAAATCTATAACATATTTCTGGGGTTTTGAGGGTTCAGCCTGGTATCATAAAGGTTTTAAAAAGGACACTCAGGGGCGACGCAGGTCAACAGCCAAGTCTCTGCACCAAAGTGTTTGTGTGTGTTTGTGCATCCAGCGTTATATCATGTTCATATACACATTAACATGGCTTGATTAATTACTGTGGGGAGGGATACGGGCAATTGTTCAGCATCATTACCTGCACCTTGATTTGTCTGTGGCTGGTTCGCCAATCAAAGGTGGAGGTAACTCATTACCTTTTGTGTTCCTTAGTGGAGCTGTGTATGTGTTCATGGGGCCGCAGGGTACAAGGTGCTGTTTACAAATGCATGCATGCCATCTGTATCCACTGCGGCAGAGAGAGAGGAGCCGAGGCTACTGCAGCACACTCCCACAAGACACGTGGTAATCACCCTTTAAGAAAGACCTGTCATTACAAAATGTTAGTTAGTGTTTTTTGTTTTTCAGTGATAGACTGAACACTCACAGAAATAAATCCTTGTCTTTGTTTTGTCTCTTGACATATAAGTGGTATTTATTATCATTTCTCATTAATTGGAATTTATTTTGGAGACACTGCCTTTCCCCCTCTGAAGAACACGGTTTCATTAGCAATCGCCACAGCACAAATAAATGTTGAAGCTTCGCAACTTATTAATAAAGTCATTGTTAACAATGTTATTATGAACATCATTGTTATTGTCCCCTAACTAATCATTTATCACCTGTAAGGGAGAGAAAGAGGCAGTGCTGGATGGAGAGAGATGGAGAGGGGGAGGAGGGGAGGGGAGTAAAAGCATATTATTATGTTTTAATAGCTTTCCCTGGGGAGGAGAGGAGCCATTTCCTGTTCAACTAATGAAAAAGGGGAAGGAGCGGAGTGGTGTGGAAGTGAAGAAAAAGATGAGGATGAAAAGAGGACCAGGTTGATGAGAGGAGACATGGATGAATGAAATGATGACCATGGAAGGGCAGAGGACACGAGTCAGGTTGTGTTTTCACCACACCTCTGTAAAGTGGAGCTCATCAGATCACTGAGCAGTGTTATTTTTTTTAAGAGGAAGGACACCTAGCCTGAAAAGTGCAATTTACATTAGCAATACCCAGCTGAGAGCACATGAGCACTTGTTTACTGGAGCTTCAGTGGCCAAACAGTTTGCGGGATTCGATCTGGGGCCAGCTGTAGCAAGGACCATAGCCTCTGCATATGGGGTGCTGCCCTACCCACTTAGCCACCCGACGCCCCTAGTGGCCAAACAGTTTATAGGTTGTTGGTGTGTAAAACAATTCATCTACCTGTAAAGAGGGCAAACATGCTCAACAAATTATATGTTTAACATTAGTAAATTAGAATTGTTGTTATAACATTTAGATGTGCAGTTTAGGCAGTTATGGGAGGCTCTGAGTCTCTCTTTTGATTGGCTGGCTGTTTCTGTATAATACCCGGCCCCCCCCAAAAAAAACAGATTTCAGGTAAAACACTCAGAGAAACCAAATCCTGCAAAGGTTGGTTGGTGGATCCAGGTGGTGCTTAGTACTGTGTTGTGAAATCACAAAGTTACAAGAATTGGCCATCTGTGTGCTCTGGAGAATCACAGAACGGCCCGTAGTTCTGGACGGCCGGCAGCTGCCACACAGTCGCCGTGACAGCCAGGTTTACCTGCTGACCCTGAGCAAAGCCACCCGTGATCGTTTAGTTATGCTTGTTATGCAGAGGTCTATGGTTGAGCTTGTGTGCGATGTTTATCCCTGTATTGATTAAAACCCAAGGACCGGGAGCAGATCCGTTCCGACGCTTCCAACGACATCTCCTGTATTTGACTTGACTGGTAATTTTCCTTAAGTGGGGTCAGCCTCTATGCTGACTGATAGTCAGACTGATAGCTGACATAAGTGTGTGAGTGTCCCATTGCCACATCATGAAGTCAGCTTAACATGAACTAGCCTAAATCATGTACAGTCTATGGTCTGTAAGAGACCAGACTGAAACTCAGCCATTAAAGTGACAGACTAGGGCGGGGACACAAGGGCCCAATCCCTTCCGCCTCACAGCCCCTGAACCTTGACTGGCTTAAACAACTTCAGATGTAAGTGACTGAGTGTGAGAGCCTGAAAGGGTCCAGATGCTGTGATAGGAATGGAATAGTACCAGGACCACCGGGACGCTTCCGACAACATCTCCTGTGTTTGACTTGACATGACTATGAACTGTGGGTAATTTCCTTAAGCAAGGTTACTGACAGTGAGGGGACATAAGCTGACTTCATGATGTGGCGATAGGACTCACACACTTCACGTGAGGTAGCCTAATTCATGTACAGTCTATGGTCTGTAAGAGACCGGACTGAAACTGAGCCATTAAAGTGACAGACCAGGACGGGAGCACAGAGGGGGAAAAATACCTGATATTCTCAGCTGTAAAGGGTAGGCTAGGTATAATCATAGAAGGCTGAAAATCACAGGACATGTCTGTTCTGATAGTCAGCACTTTAAATCTCAAGCATGTGGGAGCCCCCTTTCGTATTTAATGGGTGTATGATAATAAAAAAATCTATGTCTACGTCATTTCAGTGGGCCAATGCAGAGAGAGGAGCTCTCTCTCTCTCTCTCTCTCTCTCTCTCTCACACACACACACACACACACACACCTTTATTGCAGGCCACTTTATTAGCCTAATTTGTATGTAGTGTACAGCCTGGGTAGCATACTTGTGGTTGTCGGTGTCACTTTGATATGATTACGTATGTATGAGCTTGAGTGGTCAAAATGCATAGTTTTGCATAGTAATGCATAGTCAAATACTGTAAAACAGTTTCTGCAGCTGACCCCCCCACACACATGCCACCGGACCTCACTTATTTCTAACCCTGGCTACAGCCCTTCCTGCTTTATAACCACTCTTCACATCCAGGAGTGTCAAACTCATTTTAGTTCAGGGGGCACATACAATTTGATCTCAAGTGGGCCGGACCAGAAGTCCATTATTAACATGTTTACATTTAATGAACATATTAGAAGCAACTTGAAATTTCTTGAGGCAAATGTGTGCAATTTCAACAATATTATACCTCTTCTGTCTTCTGTGTAATTTTAACACTTGGCAAATTCATCCATTTGACACACCTGTCTTAATGGCTCCAAGACTTAGGGAAACCTGTGCTCCTTGCTCAGGTTGTCAGTGTAATCGCCGCCTGAGGCCCTGCAACATCTCAAATCTTGGAGAACAGCTGGAGCTGCCCTCAGCTAAACAGCTGTATACTCTTCATTCACTGCGCCCTCTCTCCCCGCTCATTCTGTTTATTGATTCAGCTCATTTCTGCAGCTTTTGCAAGTAAGACATTTGAATTACTTGGTTAAAATAATGTTAATAATAAAAATACAGACACACACACACACACACAACAGAGTGATGTGCTCTGTCCTTTCAGCCTTTTCACTCTTATATTCACATATGCATGCATTTTCTCTCACCCCTCCTACCTCTATTTCTTGCAAGCCTGCCAAAGCTGAGAACGACTCCTGAACAAATGAATAATATCCATGACAGCACAGCTTCAATTCAGCGTGTTACCGTGGTTTTACTGTGCCCTCCAGAATTATTGGTGGCCTTGGTAAAGATTAGCTCATTACTTTTACAGCTTTTTGGCTCATCTTCACCAAGGGTGCCAATAATTCTGGAGGGCAATATATATCTTTCCCTCCTACGACTTGCTCCCTTCCTCTTCCCCTTCTCAACAGGCAGCCTTATCTCACTTTTAAGCTTATGCATAATTCATGGACCTTTTTTTTCCCTGTTAGTAAGAAATTATATTTCAAAAGCAAACAACAGGGATTTGATCATCTGAACAGGATTGAGTTCGTAAATTTGATCAGTGCATGCAGCGTGAACTCTCTCCCAATCGTTTTTAGTTGAAGACTGACAGAAGAATTTAGACAAGCATTTGTGCAGATTTTTAGCAGTTTTCTGGTTTATGAGTAGAGGAGGAAGATGTTCTGTTTATCATTACAACCTTCAGATGGGACACACTTTACAGTTTTTAAGGCCTTCATAGCTTGATTCCGGTATTTTATTGTTGGCAGAATGATGTCTCCTTTAGCTCACCACAAGTCAACACTCGTATCTCGGTGCCTGCGGTTCCTGTGTGATGTCTGATTGTATTTCGGTGCATCTGGGACAACACAACCTGTACTTCATTGTACGTGTTTTTCTGACCGTAAACACCAAGAAAATGTGTATCCGTTGATAAAAGTCCGTTGTTGTGTACGGGTGTTTTTTGCAGGTTTCAACTATGTGCTCGGTTTGAGAGTTACAACAAGAGGGAAGCTACAAAGCTAAGGCACAGTTACGCACTACTGACCACAAATAAGTGCACATTTGACTTCTGTCACCTCTGCTGTTATTTATTTAGTTTACATTGTTATAGAAGAACTGAATCGATGGCGTGACTTAGCCTCTAATGTGGCTTTGTTGAGAACATGACAAAAAACATGACTAGAAGAAATGAGTGATTGTAAGTGAATTGGAGTAGTTTACCGTATGCAGTTGTAGGATTTTTCCTCTTCATTCACAGTTCATAGAGACATTAAACCTAAACTTGGAAATGATCCACCTCAGAATAACCCTCACTCTTTTTTTTAATGTTGGTGCTGCAGAAAAGCAGCTTGAAATCTTCCCAGCCAATCACTAGGAGATTGGTAGGATATGATGGAGTTCACGGGGGCTGTGGAATATTGTGTTGGAGTAATAAATTAGCAGCGTCACTCTTTAGTGCTGTGCCAACATGTCTGGGAATTCATCCACCACAGTGTAAAGCAGGTTTAGGAAGCCATAATGTTTCCAATGTAATTTGCAGCTAATGATGGTAGGGAACGTTTTAGTCCTTCACACAGCCAGAAGTATTTGAGACACATTTCATTACATTTGTGGTCTGTTACACACCACGTTGAGGTTTTATGTGTAAAGCATCTGCTGATTTTCTTTAAGGCTCCTATTTAATCAACTTTAATTTATTTGTTATGTTTATTTTGGCTCAAGATGGAAAATAATGGTTCTCCAGAGAAGTTCTTGATTGAGGATATGAGGAGCTTACCACAGTTAGTTGGAGAGGCTTGAAACACACATGATATGATGTCTACAGGGACAATGTACAGGCTTTTATGCCAGATTTATGGCCATGCGACATTACTGAAGCCTGATCTCAGATATGTTTTCAGTTCTGATCTCCAGTGTTGTCACATGTCTGAAGACACCAAAATGATCAGGCTCAAACACAGTTGGTCAGCAGGGATATGTGTTCTTGCTGTTGTACGGCACATTCTTGCTGCTTGGCTGGGACATTTTGGCTGTCTTTACATTACATGGTTCAAGTGGCCCAATTCCGATTTTTTCTCTCAAGTGGCACAGATTGAATTTGTAACATGAATGTGTATATGTGTATATTGTCAGATCGGATTCAGGCCCCCGTCATTTGTGGAAATAAATCAGATACAAATTGGAAATCTGCCAATATGTCTGCAGTCTAAACAGACAGATCAGATCTTTCCTGGCAATGTGTGTCGTAGGTCATATTAATTCCCGTACCCACATGTTTCGCTGAACCTCTGTAGCCCGTGATTGACATGTGAGGCTGACCTGGACTACTATGGCCAGCTGTGGCCAGCTGTGGTCACTGTCACAGGAATTATTACAGTGTTTCATTTTCGTGGTGTCCGCGCCAATCAGAAATCAAGAGAGGAAAAACAATGTACACACGTGTCCAAGAGGCTTTGGATGGATCGGATGGTAGCACAACTGTCACTGTCAGCTGCACATTTCACAACAGGTCCGCTCCATGCAGGCACATATTTTATAAGGACAGACTAGATGTTCAATTTGTAAAGAGTGACGTGTTAGATATAAACTCTGAGCACCAGACTCACCTTCGTTTATAATTATTATTTATTATTATTATTACGTGACCTAATAAATCTTCCATCTTTAAAAAAGTTCACTGGCTTATTTCCTATTCAGTGGGTTGTTTCACACAAGCAAAGCAGGTGTAAATGCAAGTATCAGACATGGATCACTTCTGATAGAACATGGAAACAGACAGTCAAAAAAATCGGATATAGGCAACAAATCGGAATTAGGCATCAATTCTTGTTGTGTAAAGACAGCCTTGCATTGTGAGGTGGGATTCATGGGAGATAGCCCGACCTTGGAGACACCATGGAGCTCATGTGCCCAATGGACATTCATGATCTGAGGCTCTGAGTTTCTTCACATACACTCAGATGGTAACTTCTCAAGGAGCTGAGAGAAAGCGCTGTAGCCGCAGGGCATAGAGACATACACATACTCATATATACAGTATATGGTTTCATTTCTTTTGCTTCCTCTCTCCATATACTTTTAGTGCATTATTTAACACCTCGGGAAATGGAAATGTGAACAGGAAATTATGCATCACACAGAGGTTCAGAACCACACTTTATGATAAATCTCCTCTTCCTCCCTCCTCTTAAGTCCCAGCGATAATATTGCACTTGTCCCCTGATATATTATGCAAAGGCCCCAAAGTCGTGCATTGACTCCATAGTTCAAACTGATTAGGCTGCCTGTGAGAGAATACCAAGATGTACAGGAAATATTTGCATTATTCCCTTTATGCTTTCCATACACAGCAAAGAAGCCAGCTTCCAGTGGTTTGCATTTCTTATTGTTTCTTTGGATTTTTAATCAGTTGCTGATCAAATTATTTCTCATAAGATGAAACAATCAAAGAATTTTTAGGAGCCTGGAGCCATAGATTTCAGGATAGTGGGTGTTGATTACATAAATAAATACATAATAACAAGATGAAAGCTGCATCTAAGTGCTCCTGTTTAGTGAGCTGAAGATAAAGCCATAGAGAATTATTAAAAACTGCTGCATTAGCATGAAGCTTGGTTGAAGGCCCATTGTCCCCAGTCTATGTGAATGGTCAAGGATGTATATCTTTTCAGGAGATGGACATTTCTGATACAGTAAAATATTCATCTGGATGGAGATGTAACACTAATTATAAAGATTTATAATTATAAACAGCTGCCTTCTGCAACAGATTCTGAACCATGATGTGAATGTGTTATCAAACCAAAACACTGACAAACAACAGGTTTAGTTTAAAGCTTTAATAAAACAGGAACTCGATCATTACTCCAGTGAGTGTCTTGACTCTGAGCACTCGCGTCTCCTCAATGAGAAACACTGATTTATTTGCTCTAACCATCATATTTGTATTACTCTCTCATAACCTTTGCACAACGGAGGAACATAATGTTCACAACCGTGCATTAAATAGGTCATGCTTATTTGCACAACATTTTATGAGAATGTCTCGCCTGCTGTGTCCTTGGCCTTTTCAATTTTCCACCAACTCAACTTCTTCCTTATCAGAGAAAAATAAAACCTATAAGTGGAAGCCTTTGGCGACTGGTTCCTGTATGGAACATTCTGCTGTCCGCCCCGAGGGAGGCAGAAGTAATCACTAAGGGGCTTCAGAACATGGCAGATATGGATTATATATTGTGGTCGAGCAGAGTTTCATTTAAAAATAACTCTTGTCTTACTGTTTAGGCCGTCTCTTATTAACCTCATTTCATCTCTTCCTGGCTTACACAGCTACTGTAAGAAAAAAGTTATTCTATGTCCAAAACTTCAGCTGTTTAAGGTCTAATTTTAGTGTCTGCTTTAGATTTTCTCTAAGTCTTCAGACAACTCAGTGTTAGTTGTGATTGTACAGTATTTGGCCTAACCCATCACATTTAAACCATGCTTGTATTGCTCATATCAGTCTTATTTCAGCCGTCAATAATTCTGGTTATGTGATTGGTTATGTTACGGATAACAAGCCAAACCATTTCCAGGTGAAACTGCATCTATAGACACAGCTGTGAATTCTCTTTTTCTGTCAGTGTCATTGCATGATACTCATTAACAAATGTGTGACATCTAATGAAAGAAATATATTGATTATGATAATTGCGGCTTTTACAGTTTTGTTTCTCAGACATTTACAGGAAGATTAATGCCTTTGTGAGACAGATACAGAAAAGAAAAAGAAGTGAATCACTGTCTGGGTACCAAGGACTGGAAAAAACAAGTGCATGGACATCACACACACACAAGATGACAATTAATGACAATTAATTAACAAGACAGAGAAAGAGCAGCAACATATATTAACAGCAGTTCATAAACATGCATAATTGTAGGTCCTAGATATGTGTCAATATGACATCCAATTTCTAAGATATTTTGTTTTCTTTTTTTACATATGCTGTTATTTTTATTTTATATGCAAAAAATCTCTCAATATATTGTCATTTTAATCCTGTGAATAAAAAATGGGCCCACCTGTCTTTGTGTGTTTGTCTGGCTTTCACTGGTGCTGGTGGCCCAAAATGAAAAGTCGGAGGATTACTGTGGTTAGTAGATTTCCTCCTCTGGGGACCATAAATGACATCCAATAACTGTTGAGGTATTTCCATCTGGACCAAAGTGGTGGACTGAGCAGCTGAGCACCATCCCTAAAGGCCTATTCAACAAAGATGACTGATTTCATGGCAGCACGTCCACCTCATTATTTTCACACTATACTGTAGATCAGGATACCTCATTTTGTTCTGTCACAAACTGTACATACACCATTAAATCTGCCCACACAATCAATCGTTTAAAAATGTGTTATTAAACCAGCAAAAGCACTCACAACCAAGTGAAATAATTGATTTTTTTATTGACAAATTGTAACATGAGGCTTTGTTTGTCCTACCAGATGCAGCTCTCAGAGTGGCAGCACTAAATGACCTCAAGTATTAAATTAACTCTGGTGTGTGGACTTCAATACACTGCCAGATTTAATTTCAACTGATTCTAATGAAATTTGACTCCCACTTCCAATAAGACAATTGGAGTTGGGTTGCAGTTGTTGTGGAAAAGGAGGGAAAGTGCCCATCACATTGTGATTGTTTTTTTTAAAAGCGTGTCTGCATTTCTGTGAACACAGATTATATAGGATGGTAGAGAAATGAAAAAGTAATGCATTCATCTCATGAACACATTGGATTTTGCTTTGCACTTTAACTATACTTCACTATTCACTGCTGAGTAGGATTGTCTCTGAGTAGTCGATTGGACGATTCAATTCAGAGAGGTCTGATTTGACTATCAACCTTGTCGTTGAATTGTCGCAAAATGTGGTTATGAACAAAAGACTGTACCTTTCTGAATATTGTTTTCTAATAATATGGCCTACAAACATCACAGTTGGTGCTGGAGAGCCGGCTCGCACCTGTCTCTCTCTCTCTCTCTCTCTCGGGCCTAAATTCTTTTCTGTTAAACTGAGTGACGCGTCTCTGTCTATCAATGGCGCGGCACAGCACCTGTGTGCATACACATATACACATAATTTCAACAGGACTGGATCAACACCACTCTGATACAGACTAAGTGTAATCCAAGCTTCAAGAGCAGCTTTGAAGCTTGGAGTGAGCTGCTGCACTGTCACCATCTTCGTTTGTGGAAAGAGCACATTCACCTGTCACTCACAGAGGCCACACCCCTATTTATGAAATTTGCATTTTGCACCAGGTTGTTAACATGTTTATTTCTGCTTTTAAGTTGAGTTTTGACATGGGGAAGTATTAGGTTTAACTCACTTTTAGAGGAAGCCTCAAGTGGCCATGAAAGGAAATGCAGTTTTTGGCACCAGCCAGGTGACATCTAAGTTTAAAAATTTCAGTCCAAAACACCAGAGTAGCACTGATCTTCTCTCTTGTTTGAACAATGATCAATGTTGTTGTTGTTGTTGCTGTTTTAGGTAGTGCTGAACAATACCATAGCAAAAAACGTAGACTTTAAAATTTGTAAAAGTTTACCTTATGGGGACCTGTGTTTTATGGGGACCTTCCAAATAAACCGTCCCCATAAGGCGTGAAAAGGTGTCTTTCCCCATCAAGTGCTATGACTATGCACATACACACAAAGACACACACTTGACTGGCCATCACAGTCCAGTGATGGCCACTTTGCCTTCTGAAAGTTTTTATTCTATTCAAAGAATTCACATTAAAAGATTAATGAGGATTTAAGATTCAGTTCAATCCATTTCCTGGTTTTTGACAGAGCTCCTTCTCACTGACTTTCCCTCTGAGAACAGCTGAACGTGCACTGCTGAGAGCTGCAAGTTTACACAAAGAAAATGTGCTCTTCCATTTCATGCTTGACGTGCCCTGTGAGGAGAATATCAATCCTGCAACAATGTGATGAGGCCTGCGCACACATTGGCCTGTCTCTGTATGCACATTTCCTGTGTCACCTTTCTTCTGGAGTACTAAACAGGAGAAACACAGACACAGCCATTTACTTCAACAAATTGTTTTACAGTGCAGAAATGAGCGTCGGCAGCTCTGCAGAAGTAATTACCTAACATGTGAAAGGATGCAATTAGCAGAATGGAAGAGATTGAAATCTTCTTAAACTCTTAATCTCAACGAGTGGAACAATATAAATACAAATGGTGGGAGTAATTGCATTGGGTCCATTAATAATTAATCAAGCTTTTGGCTGATTCAACTGAGACATTAAATGACAAAGCCAGCAGTTCAGAGATACAGTTGTGTTTGTGTGTGCGTGGTTGGGTGAAATGCAGTGGGTCAGTTTATAGATAGGCACATGGACACATTGCTTCTTCTGGAGAGTGACTTTGGATGATTCATTTGTTCAGGAAATACATGTGTGATATTTATTTACCTGACTCATTTCATTTACTGTCATGAGATCATCTCCTACCCTCTTCCCCATCCTGTTTTACTGCTGAACACTGGTACTTAAACTGTGAGGTGCCACAACATTCAGCACTGATGTTTCTTGTAGAAAAGTGAAAAATTCTCTGTCATCTGAGCTCAATGTGGCTGAAATATATCACTGATAGTTGGCTACTGAAATGTAATGGCATGTTATTTTCCTTTATTCATCTTCTCTTGTCATTCTGGATTCCCTCATCATTACATCACTCAGTCCTTGCAGGATGTTATTTGAAACATTGCAAATCACAACATTTTCTCAGCCAACTTTCCCAAGATGAAGGAGGCTGCGGTTTCCATTTCACTTACAGAATAAAGTGTCTGATCCCTTTTTTAGGCTTTTTATTAAAAGGCAAAAAAAGGCTACTTGGATCATTGTGACTTCCATTATAATTTAGAATGTCTGACACTACTATAGCAGTGTATCCTGCATGGGGCTTAATTGCTATGTTACTTTTTGCTGTTAGAAATTCCTGTAACTTTGTGATGTCACAAGCAGTCACCAAGCCCCGCCCACCTGAACCCAACATCCAAAACTTGCAGGATTTGTTTTTTCTGAGTCTCAGAGCCTCCTCTTTTCTGATTAGCTGACACTGACCTTTTGTTACTAGAGCTTGGGAAAGGCTACAAGGAAATGGTTTTTGGTTCTTAACAGTCTACAACACAATAATTCACAAATTGGTGCTATATCAGTGACAGAGAACTGATGATTGCTATTGTTTGGTTCATGTATAATTCCTTTACATACAATATATATTATGTATGTTTAGGTTACTTAAAAAATGTAGGAATTTCAAATCTAATCCATCTTACTTTTTGGCTTGCAGACAGACAGCTTGTCAGCCTCACTTGTATCCAGTGTGCTGGGAAAAAGTGCAGGGAGGTCCCCGGTAATTAATGTTTTTTCTGTGTGAGGCATGGATTTCTTGGTGAATTGAGTGTGAGTCGGGCTATAGACCTATCTACTGAATAGTGGCAGGGGGAGAAAGAGAGAGGAACAGGGATCAGGAGAGGTGTTATTGGATTTTCTTTGTTTGGTGAGAAGGCAGAGGTATTATTTCCAGACAGAGGGGTGTGTTTGAGAAAAGGAGAGGTACCCATGAATTCACTATGAGGACTCAGAGCACAGCAGTGTTAACACACAATGAGTCATCAGACTGTGTTTTTATGAATATAAGTCTCGCTTCAAATAATTTGTAGTTGAGTATTTTAAATTACTGCAGTTCAAGTAAAATGATAATAACACTAACTATTATTTTAACTAGCCACACGCACATGGCTCACCATGAAACAAGACTAGGACACAACCTAGTATATGGATGGACTGTGTCATTGGCAAATTCAGCTACATTCCCAAAGCTGTTCTCCATTTCTGTTGATGGACAATGCAACAAGTGTTAAATAATGACCAAAATGTGGCTCGCTAAGATAGATGATGTGGTCATATTTGTACATACAAAACACCTGAATTGAACACTGCATCCCACAATATTATGTAATGGCAAGCACCAAAATGTAATTGCACCATATAAAGGTTTTAAATTATATTCACTTTTTTTTTTTTTTAACTTGGGTGTCTCATGTCTCATGCTCTCATGCTCTCATTCATGTGAGAAAAAAATCAGAGGGGGGTTTCTCATAAACTTATTACCAGTTTCTGTTGGAGAAGCAGGTGTGAAAATAACAGCACAGTAATAACCGGGTGAAGGCACATAGGAGCGCTGAGGCGTGGTGCTGCCAGCTCAACTGGCACAGCTTACTGTCCCGTCGCAGCTGGAGTCCAATCTGACAGATAAGCAGTGCTGTCATCCTGTGTCTGCATGTTTGCACTGCTGGTGTGAAGAAAAATGGGATGTCAGGAGCCTGTAAGTATATTTGAAAAAAAAGGAAAAGGAAAAGTGTGCTGGTGTGGAGAAGTTTACTGGGTGGGAACAGGTCCAACAGAAAATGAACAAGTCATTATATTTTCTCCCAGATTCCCTTCAACACTCTGCTGTATCAATAATGGCTTCACTGTATGTTTTTTTTTTTTTTTTTAAGTTTTGCATTTAAATGAGATCACCTGCTCAAAGAGACCTGAAATATTGCATTTCCGCAATATTTTAGCCATGGCTCTGGCCACTGTAAATTGATCCCATCACTATGCTGTAATGCATGGCCCAGTCTGCAGCAATGTTATACTGTATGTACTTTGTGTCAAGACTGTGGGCTAGCTTAGCAGCCTGGCTAGCTAGATTTTTCTTTCCTTGGCCCTAGCTCCAACCGATTATTTTAACCCTTCAAATTCCAACACAAAATACACACATTACTGAGAGACAGTTGAGATGTTTACAGGGGGATGAATTAACAAAATAAAATTAGAGCTGGTGACTTCTTAAATGTAATTTTCTGAATATTTTATGGCCTCTTTGGTATCAAATGTCACTAATTAGTCACTAGAGATATTTGATGTCAAAGTTCTTCATGGACTGTTTCATCTGGCTGACTGAAGACGTGTGTAATGGAAACGTGTTTAAATGTGTTTAAATGGCACCCACACCTGGATCACGTGACTCCACAGTAGAAACCAGGTTTTAATGGTTCTCTGTCTTAAGTCTAAAGTCTTTTGACCCTTAACCTGTGAAAATTAATTTCCTCAAAAGCAACAATAAACAAACCAACTATTATCCTTTTCCTTGTAGTTTTATTTTGCATGAACATGGTGTAATCATATGATCTGTACTCTGTAATGCTTAATCCCTCTCCTCTAAATCTGTGTGTGCTCTTAAATCTGTGAGATGACATCATTCTCTGCAGTTGTGAGTGTGTGCAAGGCCCCACACAGAGAGAAAAACTCATCCGGAGGTGGAAAAGGGTTAATTGGCTTTTATTAGCAAGTTTACTAGTGTTTAATAAAACTTGCTTACACGTAAAGGTTTATTACACACAAAGCTTTAATTGCTGTTCTGTGGAAGATCTTAATTAGTTAAACATAAAGGATTTTCATAATCCATGTGGTTGTAATTAAAAATCTGACCCCTCACCCTGTATTCAGCTGCACCTGTCCCTCGTCTGGCTCCTCGCACTGATCTGGGGCAGCATATCCCTGACAGGCATACAGAGCGGCTGCTGCACACGCTCAGTCTGCGCCGCAGCCAGTGGTGACTCAGCATCCTTTTTTGATATAATACACTGGAACCTGCCACTGTAACTCTCCTGATTTTTTGCCTTTGAGATACAAAACTATTTTACCTGTGAGTTTTTAAACTGTGTTAGTGACAAAGGATTTAACCATATTGGGATAATATCACCTGAATCCAATCCCAGCTGGACAGGTCACCAGACTATCATAGGGCCAACATATATAACATATAATATCATATTCACACCAATGGGCAATTTAGAGTCTCCAGTCAATCCAGTGCATATTACTGAATGTGAGAGGATTACTTCACATAAGGTTACCTGAAGTTGATTTTGTTATTTGTAGAACACTGACCGTTACTTTGTTGTTGACAGTTACTGCCCAACCTGAAAAAAGAAAGAGTTTCCAGCTGATGGTAATGAGCTCAGATGGTGTGAAACATCTTTTTAAAACGTCAAACTTCGACTCGCGGTTTGAAACGCACTTCAGCTGTAAATGTGCACGTTGCCACTGCTTACAAAGTAATCACAGACTAACAACAGACAGTGTCAATATCAATGTCAGGCCCATATTAAAGAGACTGAAGTGGGATCACTCTGGATCACCAAAGCTCGCTTCAGTCTCTCTCCTTCTGTCCGTCTGTCTTTGTTTCTTTCTTTCTTTCTCTCCTCCAGAGCCTTGTTATCTCTGTCTTTGGTCGGCGGAGGATGTCAGAGGCACAGGGTGAGACAGAATAGATTGTCCATTAACCCTGACTTCAAAACAAACTAACAAGCAACACAATCAGGACTTGGTGAAAGCTGAAAGCCTGCCATGCTCACCGTGCCAACAAAAAAAAAGATAAAAAATAAATAAATAAATAAAATAAAGCAGCAGTCAACTGACTCAGCTATTAATGAGCAAGAGAGGCTGAAAAACAGCATGTAAGTGAAGGAATAAGAAGTTATTGATTTCAATACACATGCATACAATATAAGAAACAATGAAAGTGTTAGCCAATAGCCAGTGCAATTGGAAGGAAAAGCAGCTCTGGGAGCCATATCCTGCCAGAATGTCTTAACTAGGGACATCCACACCTTAATTAAAGGCTGCTGCACTTGATCTTTATCGTCTGTACCGAGGAGTTCTCACTGTGAAGACTTGAAGGGAGGTGAAGGCTCGGCCACCAAATAATGAGGATTCAGATGAAAGCTACAGAAAGAATAAAATTGCATTTTGGAGGAGCTGTGTAGTTTGATTTAAAAACCACTGTAGCTTGTTGTGTGACTGCGTCGGTACATTTATGTGTGAGTATGTGTGTGTGTGTGTGTGTGTTAGGTTTTGACAAATGTGAATATAAATGATGGTGTAAGTGTGTGTAAAGTTAGAGAAGGCGACAACAGGAAGCAGACAGGGTGAAATTGGCGTCAGGCACAAAGCTGCTCGGCCTCTTGAAAGGCCATTAAAGTGACATGGAAGAAATTGCAGAGACTCAGTGGAATGAATCTTTGCTTTCAGCCTCTGAATGCTGCAGGTTTCCTGCTTCTCTTCTTTCTGTGTCTCCACTTTGAAGATGATATTGAGTTTGAAGTTGATGCTGTTATTTATCCACTATGTTTTGATAATCTGGGGCTTAAAAATAATTCCCAGAAAACGTTAGACCTCACACAAGAACCAAGAGCT
>OMNW01008613.1:0-14939 GCA_900303245.1 Selene dorsalis
AAAGGAAAAAAAAAAAAAAAAAAAAAAAAAAAGATGACTGCATTCCCCCCTTTACACAGACTCAGACCGACAAAGCTATGCTTTATAAATGTCTCTATATCTCCTGTTGTGTCATGTCGTGAGCAGATGTGTGGCTTTTCTTAGAAAACGGGCTGATGTTATTGTGAGGAGCTGCCCGGATGATAATCGGTTGGTGTTATTACAACATAATGCTGTCTTTGTAACACTACAACGCCTGCAGCTATATTTATAGGTATAGGATGCAACACCCTGCCTGTGCTCAGCCCCTTTTTATTATTAAACTTTCATCAACTAGAGCAGTTCTGATGCTGAGTCTGAAGCCTTTCCTCCTTTATTGAAATATATTTGATGTTTTCTACTCATTCCTCCTCATGTGGCTTATTAAAGGCCTATTAGCCTCCACCTCTGCTGATCAATAAGCTTCATCGGATTCACACCGACAATGCAGCAACTGATAACTTTGTGTATTTTGGTGTTATTGTGATGATCAACAACTGGGCCTGGTAGATAGTCACTGAGATTGCAGCGGGACCAGACTCAGGTCCGTGTTTATCAGTGGTGCTGTCGGTCGGATCCAGAATGCCTCCCTTTGATCGTGATATCTGCTCCTGTGGCACATTAACATCCTGGGCCTGGATAAGCTAAAAGGCCATTTAGATGTAACAAAGTATCCTCTGTGGGATGAATAGGGCATCTGCCGGACGCGAGGGCTCTCTCTCTCTCTCTCTCTCTCTCTCTCTCTCTCTCTCTCTCTCCCTTTCTGCCTCTCACCCTCCCTCCCTGACTCTCTACCCGAGCCATCGTCTGTGTACCCGGCCGAAACAGGAAGGGCAAGGCGGCCTGAAACTGTCGATTCAGGTTTTGATGAAGCCTGTTATCAGCTTCCTGCAGCCCGGACCAGCGCGATGTCGACAGGGACAAAGTTCGGCTCTATTTCCTTTTGGGAGAGAGAAAACAAAAGGCCCCACCTCCTGCTACTTCTACTTGGAGCAGCAGACACCTCATCCCCGGTCGTAAGACCAGCACAGCCCTGGTCCAAGAGCCTAATCAATCACTTTCATCCAGTGACTCATTAAGCACAGCTGAAGACCATAGCTGAACAATAGAGGGCCTGATGATCAATGCATGTTGTCCTATGGATTCTGAACAGCAGCCATTCACACTGGTGTTTTTGCAGCTCACTTATGGCATTTCCAGCTGTTGTCTCACAGCGGTGTAATGGAAATACAAATGCAGAGGTTGCTGTAGCTCTTACTTGTGGATACATCTGAATCCCAGGGGTAGAAATAAAGTTTTAAATGAGGGCTGGTATCAGGTCAAGTCTCCTCTACCTGAGCTGTCAGCAGTTCATTTAATGGGCAACAGCAGCCTCGGGCCAGGCTTACCTCTTCATTTGTGAAAGGACCAGCTTATACAGTCTATTACAGATGCGGCAGAAGAAGTGAAACCGTTTATTCACATTCAGTTGCACAAATTTTTGCTCTGTGAAAAAAAAAAAAAAAAAACTTCCTCTGTGCTCCATTATTTAGCTTTCTGTGGTTGTGCAGAGCACCATCACAGGCTAAAGTGCTTCTCTGTTTAGGGGATAATCCCTGCAGCACTTGAAGGCATTAATTCTTGTTTGGGTTGTGTGATAGGTGATGGTATAAGATGAATGAATGTAGCTTTTCTAACAGACGTTTTTCTTTTGGATTAGCTGTATGCATTTGTTCTGTGTGGTTCTCACTGATACGGACTGGAAAAGCAGAACGCTCCAACCCAAAGAAAGGAAGATAATATAGTTCATCATCAGGTCATTTCAGCATGTCACACATTATTTTTAAAATACTGAGAACCTGCTGTAGTGTCACTGACAAATGGTGCTGAAGTAGAAGTTCCCTTTGTGAAGTTAAGAGATGTATTGAATTTAAAATGGAAAAAGCACATTCACAGGGTCTAACGCTACGACTTGAGCCTCGCATCTTGTAATTTGCTATGCTCCTACTTTAGAGGAGAAATATGTGGTTACACACACAGACACACACACACACACAAAGCCCCAGGGTCCTGTTGCACCAAAGTTTAGAAGCACTGCTTTATGCCGTATCAACATTTCTTAATTTCTTGGATCTATTAATACATACATCATCCCCGACTCATCCCACCACACACAACCTATGCACACACTTGTCTCATCCTGTCTCTCCCTGTCTTTCTCTCCACAGTTGTGTTAATTGGGGACTCGGGCGTAGGGAAGAGCAACCTGCTCTCTCGATTCACACGAAATGAGTTCAACCTCGAGAGCAAGAGCACCATCGGGGTGGAGTTCGCCACGCGCAGTATTCAGGTGGACGGGAAGACGATAAAGGCTCAGATCTGGGATACAGCAGGACAGGAGCGCTACAGAGCCATCACCTCTGCGTGAGTCCACGTCTGTGTGGTGTAGATAGTTCTGCCTGTCACCCAACACCCCTCAGTGTGGTGATACACATCAACGCTGTAGTCACAATTGACACTCTATCCCACCGTGTGGGTCACTTAAAATGTGCCTGATTGTTGGATATGTTCTACAAAAGCTGGTTGTGGAGGCAGACTGCACATTTCATCAATAAATTGTATGCGCACTAGTCGAGAAAGTGTTAGCTATTGGTTTAAATCCTCTGTAGCTGAACATAAAACCCCAGGAAGAAGAATGAATGCATTATAGCTGCATTGTACATCTGCCAACATGTAAAGTATGAGAGAATGTGTCAGTTGTAAGAAGAAAAGTGAAACTTTAACTTTCCTAGTCAGACATGAAACTGAATTTGAAACTTAAAAAATATGTATATCATAATGTAGAAAACAACCATGCCACTAAGGCCGTTTAATTGCTGTTCTGGAGCTTTCAGTCACACCCCTTGATCTTCGTCGGCAGATGGACTTTAAACGATCCTTTTCCAGTCATTCTTTTTCCCTGACCATTTACCAGTGCTTTAAAAAAACTGTTTACAATTTCATGACATCAGGGCAAGCCAGTTTAGTTTGCTTTCAGTCATATCACATGATCGAGATCATGTGATATGACTGAAAGCAAACAAATTTACTGAGTGAATTTTGTGGTGAGAATGTTTTCTGAAAGTTGAAGATGATCACACTTTTAAGTAATCATCTAATGTTGGTTTTCACACATGGATATATCAGTTGACAGTGTTAAACTGACAGAAGACAGTCCGTACTAAACAGTCACTATTCTTGATAAGTCAGTGTGAAAACAAACGTAAAGAAAATTGTCACAAATCTGTGTAATTACTAGAGTTTCTAAAGTGAAAGGGAGATTTACTGGATCTGCTGACACACACTCAAGATTTCTGTCATCAGCCTTTTTCTCGGAAGATGTTTAAAGATGTCACAGCTGGTACAGCACTGATATGCATGCAAGCTCACTGTCACAGTGTCACATGGCTGACCGGGACATGGAAGCATCACAAATGTTTTTAGTAACACCTGTGGTTTTCCTGCTGCTGTGACATAACTCGCTCTCACAAGTGAAAATGTGTTTGAACCACGGCTGCTTCCCTCTGGTCTCATCGCAGATACTACAGAGGGGCAGTTGGGGCGCTCTTAGTGTATGACATCGCCAAACACCTGACCTACGAGAATGTGGAGCGCTGGCTGAAGGAGCTGAGGGACCACGCTGACAACAACATCGTCATCATGCTGGTTGGCAACAAGAGCGACCTGCGCCACCTCAGGGCCGTGCCCACGGATGAGGCCCGGGCCTTTGCAGGTACAGGAAGTTAGAGAGACTAATCTGGACAATGCAGACACATTCGTGAGTTGGGCGTTTTTGTATTCCTACATATGTACTCAGTTGTCTATGCTGCTGTAACGGACCGAACTTTCCATCAAAGGCCAACCAAGTGGTTTTTAACATCCATTCACTATTTCACCTTTCCAAGGTGTGTTGCTGATGTAAATTACCAGATAACATCACAGCGGCATTAACGGCTTTTTGTTTGTTTTTCAAAGGTAGCAAGAGAAGAATGTGTCATTTGTTCTCTTGTTGGTGATGTAGCTCATTTTGCTGGGGGCTTATAAATGTGATGTATCTTTTGTTTTTTCTTTGTCATCCCACAGAGAAGAACAATCTGTCATTCATAGAAACTTCAGCTTTGGACTCAACAAATGTTGAAGAAGCCTTCAAGAACATCCTTACAGGTAGGTTGATGACCAGAGGTGGGACACCAGAGCTAATTCACGGTAGTAACTGAACTTTTGAACTTCCTGTTACTTTAGGAAGTTCTTTTTATGAGTAATAAACTGCTGCCACCACTGGACCGATAGTTTTAGTTTTAGGTACCCCTTATGGTTCGAAGGATAATCATGCGAGTTAATCTTTGCCATGTCACCCAAACTAAGTAAAATGTCCAATCTGTTCTTATTTCTTTTTTTCCAAAACAGAAATCTATCGCATCGTCTCGCAGAAACAGATCGCTGAGCGGTCCGCCCATGACGAGTCCCCAGGAAACAACGTGGTGGACATCAGCGTGCCACCAACCACGGACGGCCAGAGGGGAAGCAAATTGCAGTGCTGTCAGAACCTGTAACCCATGGCAACCGTCCCTCCTCACCTGGGTCGATTATTAGTTGAAATCCACAGTGTTGGTATGCTTCCATCAGCCTGGGTTGCAATATCGTCCGAATCTGCACTTTTTAAATCAATGGAGTCAGTTCTGTTATGCCACAAGTGATCAATCCCAGAAAGAGGTGTTTGAATTGATTTCAAATTGTAATCTGACCCAGGTACAGTCTGCTACATTCTGGTGCAAAAACAGGACTGGTGGTACCTCGCAAGTAGCTACCACAGTTACCCATGATAGTGTAGCAGAATATCCTTGTTCGAGACCTAGACATATCCCTGGTAGATGGTTATTGCCACGTGCTGGAGGCCTTGGTTTGATTCCTGCCTGTTTCAGTCGTACCAGCAGTCCTGTTTTTGGGCTCCCCTCCTCCTCCTTCAGTCATCATCTCAGAAGTCGTTGTGACGCTACTGATGCTTATTTCATTTTGTGTAAAATATATTCTTTTTGTTTTTTTTGATTTTGATAGCTTGTCTGCTCACATACATTATATTAATGCCATGAAATTAAATTTTACAATATTATGTTTCTGTGGTCTTTTTCGTTTAGCTTATGCAGAAGGTTGATTTTTTTATTTCTTAGGCTGTCGAAGCATCGGTGCAGAAAGCAACATTTTACTCTTGTGGCAGATCAAAGTAAGCGAGCTAGTTTTATCCAGGTTAAATACGGTTAGTTAGTTTAATCCAGTGGTTCCCAACCTCTGGGTCTGACCTCCGACGAATGATCACAAAGTTCATCTGTGGAGCCATGAGAGGATTACTGCTGTAGGACATAAAGAATAAAGTGCTGCTATGCAAATATGTATACATTTTTTGTGAGTTTGTGCTCATCTTTTTTTTTTGGATAAATTGGCTAACAAATTATTATTAAACAAATAGAATACCCATAATTCCCCAAATCTTGTGTAACGTTTAATCTGAGTGCTGGCATATTGCTTGCGACTTTGCACCTGGTATTGCTTGAGTACTTCAGATTTGTCTATATTGCTTTGATCTACTATTATTGACCTATTTGAGCCTTAGGCCATCTGAGAAGTTAAAAGGGGAAATAACTCCGGTGTAACTGGCAACAAATATTTAAGATACGACAAAGGACTTTTTTCTGAGGGGGAACAAGCCTAGAAGTTTGGGGACCACTGGTTTCATCATCTCAACAGTGCATCGTACATTACAAGGGCATCCAATATTATACAGAATGTTATGAATGAAAAATCTTTATGGCAAAGTAATCAGTGAATACAGCTGTTAAATAAATGTAGCAGAGTAAAGAGTACAGTATTTGCATCTTAAATGTGGTGGAATAGAAGTGAAAAGTAGCATGAAATGGACACACTGAAGTACAAATACAGTACTTGAACAAATATATCTTGTCATTTTCCACAAGTTGATCATTAGATATATTTCCAAATACTGGATGAAGGTCACAAGAAACAGAAATACCTCAAACCAGCAGACAAGTCACAGTTCACACTGACTGTGTCCAGGAGTCCCTCTTGTTTTATTGCACAATAACCCAACTTTCCAGGGGATGCAGCAGGAAGACTACAATAACACAAAATACCTTGTTAACCATATGCTGCATACATCGATTGACATCTCAAACACATTTCTCTTTTGCACCTTCACTGAGTACCAGCCTGCTCTGATACCACTCTGTGTTTAACATAGAACACAAGTCTGTAATCTCACTGTTCAGAACACTGTTTCTCTTCTATTTAAAATTGCATCTCTTGTGATGTAGGACATTACTACTGGTCATTGCTAGAGCAGTTCAATTTATGAATGGTGCATTTACAAGTGGAGCAGGGCCGTTTGCTAATGCACTTTTATGACAATAGTGGAAACATCATCCAATTGGAATGTAAACACTTTTCCACGCGGTCAATACTATTTTCTCATAATGCTGCCGCTGCGCTGCCGTTTAACGGACGCAGCTTGTGTTATCCCATATAATACAATCTTCACAGATCCAGTAATGAGCGTGACAGATGTGCGATGCCTCGGCTGCTGTCTAAACAGAAAAATGATTTGAGTGTCATTGTTTAGACAGCGATGATAAAGCTTCACCTGGAAATTTCAAAAGGGTTCAGATTATAGACAAGAACGTTGGCATGAGCGCCCGTCGCTCTCTACTTGTTGAGAAGGAATATTCACAGATACAGTGGCAAGAAAAAATGTCTGAACCCTAGAGAATAACCTTCCTTAAGTTTTCCGCCCTAATTTGTCATAAAATGTGATTTGATCTTCATCTAAGTCACAAAAGTAGAAAAACACAGTGTCTCTTCAGTAGCATCACACAAATAATTATATTTTTTTGTCTTTATTTAACATACCCATTACACATTCACAGTGCTGGGGGAACAAAAGTAAGTGAACCCTTGGGTGTAATAACTTTTCCAACCTCCTCTGGCGGCAGTAACTTTAAACAGCAGCTGTTGATCAGACCTGCACAATGTTCAAGAGGAATCTTGGATCATTGTCCCTATAGCACTGCTTCAGCTCAGACTCACTTACAGGATGGAAGGTCTGGGCTCTGACTGGAAAACTCTAGCTGGTGGATTTTCTTTTTCAAGTCATTTTGTAGTTGATTTATTTTGATGCTTAGGGTCCTTGTCCTGCTGCATCACATACCTTCTATTGTTCTTCAGCAGGCAGACAGCCTCCCTGACATTATCCTATTATTAGATTGACTCATTTTCTCTTTGATGATGTTCGAGCTGTCCCAGCCCAAAGGCAACAAAGACATGATGCCCTACCTTGTTCCTAAAGTTCATCTGTCTATAACATAACAATTTCCCAAGTAACATTGTGGAGGGTCAACAGCTCTTTAGCAAAGTTCAGAAGTACAGAGATATATATTTTTTTTTTGGAGAGCAGCAACTTCCTCTGTGGTATCCATGCCAGGACGACATGCACCATGACTTGGGTATGACAGACTTAAGAGAAGTGTTTCCTTAGAGCCTTTAACTGTTACTCTGAGGTTCTTTCTTTATGTTACTGAACATCTGCTTTGTGCTTCTGGAGTCATCTTGGCTGTGACTATTTCTAGGGAAAGTAGCAACAGCAAAAAAAACCTTATCTAAACTTTTTCAGACGACTTTGAAAACACTTTCAGCTTCATGCAAATCAGCACTTCTTCATAGCAAGTCTTCAAGATCTCTCGTTTCACATTAGCAGATGTTTCCTGTAAACAGTAAAATGTGTGAATGTGAGTCAGCCTCCAATCTGCATTTCATGGACTTCAGGTTTGATAACCCATGACTTCAGTTAGCTTTTGTTAATACCGTTAGGTTCACATACTTCCTTCAACCTACACCGTTGATGTTTTACTTTTGTTTTTAAGAAGAATAAAATGATTTGTCTGCTATGACTTAAAATAGATCATGTTTGTTCATAATTGTAACTTTGATGAAGATCTGACCGTATTTTACATATTGTACATAAATTACAAATATCACATACATTACAAATTTATACACAAATTGAGATGAGTCCAAAGTGTTACACTTACTTACTTTTTCTTGCCACTGTAGACCTTGTCAGTCATGTTTTTAGGTTATTATCCTCAGCTGGGCTTTTGGCTGCCCATTGTTCAAAAAACAGCTAATTACATTGTGAAGGGCCATGAGGGAATTATAGGTAGTGTGAATATGTTTCATATTATACTGTAGTAGCATGCTGATTCAGTTATATCCTGCTACATTAGCTTGTGTCTTAGTATTTCATAAGTTTGTGTCACGGACATACAGTCGGCTGGTTAGTCCATCATCCATGAGTTCAGTTGTTCACATCCCAGCACTGGCTGTCCGGTGACAACTGTGTTTCAACATCAACTATGACTCCGGAATGAGTTCTTCGCAAAACCACTTTTGTGGCGGGTCAATACCGTAGTAGTTTACATCAAGTGCTTCAATAAAAGAAAACAGAAGGAGAAAGTAGCTCTCTCCTTACAGAATGGTCCTTATGAAGTGCAAAGTTCATTAATATGATTAATTTTGTTTTTAGAGAGTGCTTCAGTGGGCGTTATTTTTAAATATTCCTCTTGCCACTGCTCTGCACTCATACGATGGTCTCATCAGTCATTTTCTTGGTCGACTTGGTCGGCACTGAGCGTTGGGTGGTGTGCCCGCCTTTCATGTCGGGCATGAGCAGACGCACTTTCTGATTGGTCCTCCTCCACTCCGAGTACAACTGACAGTGATACCGAAATGACACCTGAGATTGAGCAGAGGAAGAGTGGGAGGGCACAAAACAGGAGGTGACGGGAGGAAAAGACAGACGTCAATAAAACTGACACCAAGATATCTGAGACAGAGTAGTATGGATTCAGGTCAGTAATTATATGCTGAAGCTGCAACTGCTGCATGACAGGTGCTCACAGGCAGCAAGCAGAAAGCCTAATCTTTTACAGTTTGTCATTTTTCATCATCGTTCTGCTGAAGATTAAAGACTTGGGTTTCTGGGGAAGGGTTCAGATTCACAGTGCATACTATTTTTAAAAATTATGATCCAGAATAGTGCAGATAAATTAAGTGCGGAGTTAGAGCCAGCTCATTCTTACTATTCTCAATCATACCAGGACCACACGACAGTGATGGTAATTTCTAGAAGAAGCGAGGGCAGAGCATAAATCTGTTCATGTTTTCCACACCTCTGTGGGGGTTACAAAAAAGAAAAAACAAAGCACACAGTAAGACTAATTTGTGGATGTAAAAATGCCTGAGAGAAAGACATCCACTCTCTGCCAGCATCTGAACACAAGTCCAGAAACGTGTCTGTTCTCTAAGTTACAGGGGAACAACTTAGTCATGCATCGGTTACCAGTGTCCAGAGGATGTAGATGGTGAAGAGGGCGATGGTGAGGGCGATAAGGCCGACAGCCTCCAGTCTGCTCTTCAGCTGCAGGTGGTCCTGGGCTCCCCTCAGACACAGCCAGCCAGAGATGGCTGCCAGGGGTGTGATGAGAAGGAAGCAGGCCATGTCGCACAGCAGCGTGCGCTTCTCACTGCGAGGCCCAGGGTCCTTCAGCCACTGAGCAAGGGCAAAGAGAAAACTACACTGATCAACTAGCTTTCCACAATATCACCTTATCCAGTGTTTATTTGAGTGAATTATATATCTTATTTTGCAGTGACAATTATAAAATCCTACCAAGTTAAAGAACTGGGTAATCTTATGACAAAACATCTCATATCCTGAGCATATTACATGGTTGCTACACTCTACATGGTTTAAAATGTATCAGTACAGAGGCAAAGAGAAAAGAGTTCTCCTTGCTTTAGACAAATTGTACAAAGAAGAAAGACAGGAAACACATCCTCACAGTAAAAGCCCTCTTACCTGTGTGAGTGGTTGTGGTCGCCTTTCAATAGTGAACTCTGTGTGGCAGAGTTCACAGTAGCTGGTGTTGGAGGAGGACAGCCACTTCTCCAAGCAGCTCTTGTGCACTTTACCCAGTGTGCCAGTGCAGTCACAGGGTGAGAGCAGTGTCTCTCCTCCAGCTCCCTCATGACAAATCCGACACATGCCCACATCACTGTGCAGGAAAACAACAAAGCAGTGGAGACAACAATGCGATGATTAACCAGTGCACAATGAAATGACAGTATTTTCACTGCCCTCTTCCTTCCCATGCGAGTTCCTCCCTCGCTTACCTCTGCAAGCTCACCGCTTTGACAACGGTGGAGAGTGGGCGGCCGTCTTTAGCGGTAACCTTGGCAATATACTGGGCCTGCGTGGTAGAATCAGACTCCTCCGAATCTTTGGAGGCATCAGATTCAGCGTTCCCAGAGTAATCACAAAGGGAGCCGGGTAGGTGGCAGCATCCTGATGAAGACATGGCTCAGCTGAGGGTGACAGTGATGATGATGCTGGTGGAGGCAACTCCAAGAAGCTCTGATCCAAAAGCTGGTGAGCTACTCCTCTCCTCCACCTACAGAACAAATGCCTGGTGGAGAAAGTAGATGAGATGAGGTGGAGACAAAGCATGGGTGATTTGGAAAGAAAACACAAATGCAACAGTATGCCATACTGTTTGATCATCTTCACATGGATCTGCGATGCCAAGCACATACAAGAATGGCAACAGAAAGTTTCAAACTCAAACTTTTTTCACAAACACTAAAAAATGTGATGGAAATAAACAAGACACACGCATGACACATACCCTCCAAAATCCTGGTGCAAGACACATTATCCTTAAAATCCTTTGTTTACTAAATGGATCTCTCAGTACAAGGGCATGTTGTTGCAAGCTGTGTTGGAGCCAAACTAAAATTTTTGAAAATCAGCATGCCAGAGCTTCAAAACATGCCAAATATACCCAGCTGCATTACAGGGAAAAACACTTGCACAGGGCATTCAGAGCTTTTGGATTGGGCCCAAAAAAAAACAAAAAAACATTTTTATGCTTATAATATTTTAATCTATATAAGCAATAAATACATTTTAGAAATTAAAGGTGATATAGCTTCATTAAAAGGAAATACAGAATGCAGCACATTGCTGCAGAGAGACAACACTTGCTTTAAGGTGGAACTGTGGGTGCACCTTGAGAGCCATGGAGGGCGGAGGTTGCGTTCAGGTGGGTTTGACAGGAACAAACTGTTTACCCCTGTCAATCCTTAAGACCTGTCCTCCAGGACTGACACTGTCATCGATACACTCTTAAGGAACTACCTTTGGAATAGATCACACACGCACACACGTGAAAACAAATCCGTGTGTTCAAAGCCCCAGCGATCAAGCATAAATAAGCCAAACTAATGTCATTGCGATCTAAATGCATTTTAAACTGACAGCTTAGTGCTGTTTATCATCTGTTACACATCATGAAAATGAACCTTCGCGTTGCCAGGCTGTAAACCTTCATTTTCGGCCTTTATTAAATCAGAACCAGCTGAAGTTTCACCGCTAATTTTGGTTGACATGTAGATGATTGATGTAGCTGTAGTGTCGTTTGTGTGCAACCGCCGACAAAGGCTACATTTGTCTCAATACAAGAAAACGACGTTAAACAGCTGAACGGCTGTCAGACAGCGAGCAGCTCCGTGGTGTTGGCTTTCAGAAAAGCCCACAAACAAGGTGAAAGAAAACAGATGTTAGTGTAAATTTACTCACCCGACGGCCTCCCTTTTCTCGCTTGGCCTTGGCCTTGGCCCTGTGTTCACCAGACACGGGCTAGCCGAGCTAACTACACAGCCCTAGCTACAAACTGACATTGACATCTAACCAAAAGCTGACGATACGAGGGGATACAAGTGACCACCACATGCGCTGTGTCCTCTCCATGGCCGGTTGGATATCTCTGCCGGGCGATTGCGTCTGAAAAGGCGAAGAGAAACGGTTGTGTCTGCCAGGATTACTAGACACAGCTAACGCGGCTAACTGACTAGCAACGGGCAAGCCTACCTCAGCATCCCTCAGCTGTGCGCTGGTCATGTGACACGATGCTGCCTTCATAGTCATTAGTAATAATGGCATAATGAACTCATTTCACGCAGTTATCAGTTACCACGTTTGGCGAAGCCGACCAATATGTTGGGAATTTTGCTGTTGTCATATTGAGTGTTAACGAGGTGAATAAACATAGGAATACTGCAGAAGCTGGTCATGAAAGTGGTGTATTATTACTTTAGTCCAATGATTATGATCAGATGATTAGTTGATGATTACTTAGATTGTTAGCAAACTCAACTAAATTATAGCAGCGATGATGTTCTGTATAAATGTAAAAAAATTCAAAACATATTTGCTGTCATTGTCCAATAACACAAATACCACTCCCGGCCGTTGACAAAAACAGCCATTTACAAGGAGACTTAAACGCAGCGCAGCGTACAGACAAGGTGGTGCGATCACGTTTGTTAGGTGAATCTGAGGCAAAAGCGCTGCATTTTGTTTTTACTGCTAACATTTTATTATTTTCACTAAGTAAACGATGACAGTTCACCAGCGAGAAAACGTCTGTAGTGAGTCATGTCGAAACAAAGCCGCTAGGTGACAGCATTTAGCCAATCCTCTCAATATTTCCTGGTCCATGGAGGACAGTTAGGACTGTTGTCCCTCAGGTGTGGACTGGACTAAAGTCCCTTCAGGGTTTTGAACTAGTTTTCATTTTTTCAAAACTCTATGCACATAAAAATGCAAAGTGCCCTAAATCTTTCTCATAATTTATTTCAAACCAGACCCGAATAACATATTCACATACAACAGACCCACAATTAGAACCAAACAAATAACAGTACAACCAACAAAACAAGAACAACCAAGCAAATAAAAAACAAATATTAATACAGTATTAGTACAATAAGACAATAACAATACCTGGTTTAAAATGGGGATGCACATACACATAGAAACACAACACCATCAACACACACATGACATAACACAGCGCCAACTCCCTCAACAGTCCTTTCTACATCTATCCTACAGTTAACCTACCTCCTCCCCCCTACTGTTCATATCAAACATTTGTTGCTTAAACTTCCTTACACATACATTTCTAGTATTTATGATGCTTTCAGCCAAACCATTCCAGAGTGTTACGCCGCAAACTGAGATGTACATAATTTTAAGTGTGGTTCTTGTGCTCTGTGGCGCCAGTTTGTGTTTGCCCTGGAGTCATATTTCCTGGTACTTTCCCTCTAAAAAGTCCCTGAATATTACCAGGTAGTTGATTATGTTTTGCCCTGTTGACGGTTTGTACAGTTTTTAGTTTGACCAAATCTTGTCATTTCAGTACAGCTGCCCTCAAGAACAAGTCAATGGTATGTCCATTATATTTTACATTGAATACGGTATGAATAGCTCTTTTCTGTAAAATAATCAAAGGTGCAAATCTGCTGCCAAATGAAACACTGCATTGGAAATATCATAACCACATCCAAGAAATACAGTATTTTTGGATGAACTATGCTGTAATGCTAAGGCGAGTCTGTCTTCAGCAGGCCTGTGTTTCCATTCAGTGTTCTATAGTGACAGTTATCTGCTGAAATGTTCAGATGCATACAATGCAGCTGCTAAGCACAAATGAGATGTGCTGAAACAGAATAGACCTACAGTTATTTTTCCAATAGTGTTGTGACTGGAGCACAGTGCTGTTTCTGAACACTTTTACTCCGTATTCTTGCAGCTCTCTTTCTCTAGTCAGTAAGATTTTTATCAAAATGTCAAAAATGTTTTGTGGCAAACTTTTGAAGCAGAGGCCATGTTGACGTTACAGGCTTGTCATCCTTCTACTGTTTTGAGAACTGCATGAAGTGATGGCGGCGTTTCTGATGTGTGAATTGCATCAAAACAACTGAGAAAAACTAAATTAGGCTACTGCTTAATTTTCAGTCAAGGATTTTTGTGTCTGCTGTAGCAGAGCAGTGACGGACTGAATACTGGGTTACAGATGTGATCCCTTTTCAGGTTGGCATTTCTAGTTATTTGTTCTTTGGCCAAGTAAGCTAATACAGAGGCAGGTGACCGTCTTTTCACCCGTTCATGAAAAGAATGGCTTGTTCAAAACAGGGGCAGTCAGACTTTACATATTACATTAAGTGAACCAGAGTTTTTACCAGGCCTGGTTTGATTCCTGAAGGCATACTGTTATTGAAGTGTTTACACGTGATGACACGTGCAAGGCGTTGTGTTTGATATCATTGTTTTGTGGTATATGATACTGTCCTGCAACTTCTTTTGCACTGTACATTATTAACAATATATGTAAGAATACTGAGAGTTTTGCTTGATATTCACTCAGTGAGTGATTTGCACCCTGTTATGGGTTTGGATCAACATTCAAATGAGCCAGGTCACTGACTTTTGAAACATTTGTTTTCAGTTCACAAGAACAAACTCAGTAACATGAAAGTCTGCAAAAGCAAACACTTTCACAAGTCCACGTGACCTAGATCTTGACCAGCTAGCACATTACTCAGATAGATTTAGCTTAGTTTTGTTACAGTTTGACACTACCTACATAAAAAAGTAATATTCTAATCCAATTTAGCATAATGTAGAATCAAGACTATGATACTTTGAAGTCGCTGAAATGTATCCTATATGAGAAATTTTTCAATGCCCCTGTAGTGTAACCTAAAATAGTCACCTTATGTGTAATCTTTAACCATAAGTTAAACAGTATCTATTTTTGTCATATTGTCCCACCCTCCCCAACCTCTCCCTTTTCATTCCCTTTGAACCCAAACACTGATAAAGAAGGGGTCCACTCATGGTGAGTGTGATCACCCCCCTCCACACACACACACACACATACACACACACACACCAACAACAACACCCCCCTACTCCCACCTCACAAAGTTAT
>OMNW01008614.1:0-14654 GCA_900303245.1 Selene dorsalis
TGTAAATATGTAATTAGGGTTCAACAGTTTGGTGAGTGCCAGATCTTTGTTTCTCTGGGAATTTGTCATCACTGAGAGGCTGGAGATGGCACTTGGGGGAATGCTGTTTGACGCAGCGTGTCAGGGTTTAACTACAGGACCTTTGACAGGGGGTAAGGTGTCAGAGAAGTTTGAGTTAAAGGTCAATAGGAAGTGACATCTCAGAACTCATTATCCTCATTAATGCCAGGTGAAGCGCTGCCATTTCAGAAAAATGATATTCTAAAGAGGCCTTCCTGCAGCTTTTCGGTTCCCTAAATACCTGCCCTTGACTTGCTAATACAAGAGCGTCACTTCAGCAGTCGGAAAGGTGGAATATCTAAATGGATGATAGAGAAATTACAAAGTTGATGCGAGCTCTCGCAAAGAAAAGGAAGGAATTTTTGAAAAGAAAAGGATTTTGAAAAGAAAGTGAAAAGTGAAGGACGGCCGGCCAGAAGAATATGTCACATTTTCTCATTTCTTTTCAGTAGGAACAATGCTTAACACTTCCAGTTACAACTTGAAACATTTATAAAATTATTTTTCGGTTCTCTCCATGAGCTCATTCTGTTAAAAATATTTACACATGCAACATTTTGCTATGAAAGAAGGCATCTGCTAAAGGCAGAGCTCATTTTCACTATAGTTATATACTATTTCATCTATAAACATGCAACATACAGCGAGTGTAGGAGTAAAAAGTGCAACATCCTCCTCTGAAATCTGGTGGAGTGGGAGAAGAAAGCAATATGGTAAAATGGAAACTCTACATTTATACCTTAAACTTATACTTTAGTACAATTAAGTAAATGTTCTCAGTTATTTTGTGGTTGAGCAACAATCAGGAAAACAATAACCCCATCATAAAGATGTTGTTTGAAACAGTAATCTCTTGAAAACAAACTTTGAGAAAGAAATCAGTTTACTTGTAAACACTCAAAAATATCACCAGAAACGACTGATCCACGAGTTTGTCATGTGAGGGTGTGTGTTTGGAGTCTGCAGCAGCTACAGGAACTGTGCCCTTCCAACAGATGCACAGAAAATCCTGACATTCACACTCCAAAGTTGCCCTTTTAAGCCTCTCCATAAATGAATTTCCTGTAGCTCATGCCCTTCTGTCACGTGTGTGTGTGTGTGTGTGCGTGCGTGCCTGTGTAGGTGGACGTTGGCTGTGTCACCGTGGCTCACCGATGGTGCAGTGTTCACCCGTCCAGCCCTGGTGGCAGTCACACTTGCCCTCTCGGCAGACACCGTGGTCGATGCAGCGTGGGTGACAGTCCCTCTGCTCACATTCTGGTCCTGTCCAGCCTTCCTCGCAGTGGCACACACCGCTGATGCATGAGCCGTGGGGGCCGCAGTCCACCACACACACCTCTGCAGCAAAGAGAGAGGAAAAAAAAAAGACATGGAGACATGTAGCTTCTCCTCTGTGAAAACTCCACCTTGTATTCTGCATCTGCTACTGAAGAAAAACAGCTCTGATGTTTGCTGACATGTGTTGGTTCCCTCTGTGAGTGGGCCAAGAAGCTAAACTGTGAAGGACACATTAGAAAAAATGTGTTATACAGTAGAAAACTCTGACATTATGAGGCAACTACTGCAATGCATGATAGTATTTTATCAAAAGAGGCTCAAAATTACTGCCTTCTATCAAACAAACACTTAAGAGGCATCATTTTACCCAGGAAATGTCAGGCCAAAAATGCTTTCTCTTGCTTTATGGATCTCAATGGACTTGTCGTATACACAGCACCTTTTAAAATGAGTGTGGAGCAGGACAAACAGCTGTCACACAAAATGTCAGAGCATTGTGGCTCTGCTTTAGTTCAGAAAATGGGAAAAAAAAGGGAGAGTAAGTCTTCCTCTAAAAAGTATCACATTGATCTTGATGTATAGCCTTGTTACTTTTATGGGTTCAGGTGATAATAAAGTGCCTTAAATTCTCGGCGCTTGACATTTCATCTGTAAATTCTGTTTTCTATTATACAGGCACCAACAATGCAGTGCCTTCAGAGTGCCTTACATCTCCCCGTCTAAAGGTGCATGATGGAACAGAGCTTAAAGAGAGCATCAAAAAGAAACACATTGTGTACTGATATATGCTCATATGAAGGCAGATGGATGGTATCTGATGTAAATGTAGAAAATTTCCTCAGCAGCAAATTCTCAAGGACTTTAATTTGCTTATCAACAAAATGGGTCCAATCAGTGGAACAACCACTTTTCACCATCTGAAACCAGCATCAAACCTTATCACACAAAACGTAAGTATACTCTGAATAATTACCCTGGGATAATGGAGAGGACCCCTTTTTTATGCGTGGGCAGGCAACACAGGCTATTATTGTCATTTGTGATTCCAGGGCCATTTTCACTAATCTTTATCAGAGCAATGTCAGAAGTCAATTTATTTCCTCACAAGTGCAGAAGCCTTAAAATTAAACAGAACCTGTCAAAGTCGAGAATTCAGAGCAGGAGAACAATAAATCACTGCAATTACTGTTCATCTCAAAACCTCTAAAACAACTCATTTTCAGGTTTTAAAAAGTCAGAGAGCTCATCTTGGCAAAAAGTGAGGCGAGGCTGGTGGATTTGAGCAGGTTCTTATGTCTGGACTCTGGGAAATGTTAGATTCACATGTTTATTTCAAGTACGGAGCCTCGGAAACGGCAGAGCAGCTGCGAATCTGTGTTATCTTCAGACGAAGTAAAAATTCAAATGATTGAATCCATGGGTGGTAAGTAAATCAGTGTGTACCAGGGTAAAACTGATGCTCGACAAGCTGTGGCTGCTCTTGTGTGAGAATAAGAAATGTTCATTTACTGGAACCTAGAGCTTCTATCAAAGATCCTGAACAGAAGAGCCATAAAGCTTTCTGCTGTGACAATAGCCGTCAGTGTGCTGGAGGAAAAGTAGCTCAAGTATGTCCTCAAATTTAAAGTGACTAGATGCTCCAGGGAATTTAGATAGTTTAGCCCAGGAACCCGAAAACTTGGTGACTTCTGTATCAAACTTGGTACTTGGCCTGCAGGGAGAGCAAAACAGCTACCTAGAATAACAAGTCGTAGATATGATATCCGCCCGTTTTATTATTTTTTTTTTATATATTTTCGTTAAGCCACTCCAATACCACTGCTTTACCCACACTCATTCCCTTGACTGAGGCTCTTTTAACTGTCTGTTTCCAGCTCTCTCAATAGAGTTTTTCTTCGATTGAGAGACCTTGGATGGTTCTGATTAAGTCGAGCCGACACTGTAGAATATTAAGCATGCCTCTGGAGGAGTCATTCGATTCCAAAGGGATACCTCCTTCCCATAGAATCTATGCAATCAATTTTTCATTAGTGCAAAAGTGTTTATCTGCCTTTAACATGCCCCTGACTCGAGCTGGATAGGGGTGGTGGGCGGTCGATCCATGCTATGCGCTTGTTAATTAAAGTTTATTTAATTGAAGAAGAACCGCAGCATTAATTAAGAAAGAATCCACCACCCACCCAGGTGGGTAAACACCCCCAACTTTTGGACTGCATCGAGGCTAGCCTCGCAGGATATGCTATTGACAGGCCTGAGATATCTTGCTGAGTGAGAGGGTTGTGTCTCCCATTTGAGAGAGAGCTTTAACTGAATAGTAAATTACTTCTTGTTAAAAGGACAAAAAAGAGAAGAAAATAATCTGAGACAAAAAAGAAAAAGAAGCTTGTTCACCAAAGCAATCGTTGTTTCTTCTTTGGGCGCTGACCAAACAGACTGCATGCTGCTTCAAAATGTCTGCACACACATCTATCATCTCAAAAGTAGTATCCAGCCTCCTTATGCTTTAATTGTCAGCCCAGAGAAATTCATTGGACAGAAACAAACCACAACTTCTGCTTTGAATTGTTTCACTTGGTTGAGACAATGTTTTTCTCTCTTCTCTGGAGAATGAGTCTGTTCTGTGGGGGAAACGGTGCATACTAGATCACCTGAATCTCAGACAGTGATAACAGATGGGAGGGGCTGGCCTTTGAACCAACATGTCAGTAACCTGTGTCGACAGGCAAACAATCTGAATACAAAGCTGGTAGCAAATGAAAGGGGCCTGCGGAGAGCAGATGGGGATACACAAGTGTTTTCCTGCATTTTTGATAAAGGTTCTGGACAAATGTCTGTTTTGAACACAGAATTTTTTTTTTTCCCCAAAAAAGAACATATGTTGGGTCACAGCACAATAACATGTGGAGTCAAAGCTTTGTTGTGAACATATCCTCTATTTCAAACCAACACGTTCTACGAGTGTTGATTGCAAAACTTTAAGGGTGTGATCACACCTACAGTTCGATTCATTTAGTCAAAAAACATAATGAAGCTCATGCATTTATGCTCCTCCAGGTTCAAACTGCATAACTACAAGCAGTTCAAAATTTGCTATCGCTGTCACAGGGATTTGCACATTGCCTGGGTTGCTAACCCCAACAGATGTCAGGTCGTCTTGTTACTCAATTTGAACAAGAACGAGAGTCTGTTAATTTACCTTCTTCTTGCTGAACTACGAAGAATAGAAAATGCATGAACTGGATGTGACCAGCAGCCTCAGACTGATGTTTGCCATCATTCCTATGTTTTGTGTAACAACACCTCCCCAGCATGAAGGACTGGTGGCTATCAGGTGTCAACATCTGTCTCCTCATCCCTGTGAGAGCTTTTTTTTTCTTTTTCTTCTTCTTCTTTTTTTTTTTGTTTCCTGTAGCCGGTTCAGATTACTTCGCTTCTCCTCCTTGGAAAATGAAATGAGATCTTTAGAGGCATCCTGCTGTGTTTGTGTTGTGTCAACAGACATTTAATGTTGCTGTTCTCATGCGGATCCATGAATCAAATTCTACAACGTCTTAAATGTGCTCAGTGTGAAAACATCATCGCCGACGTAAAAAATACTGTGTCGTCGATGTAGCTTTCTTGTGTTAGTGAAAATATATAATTGTCTCTTCCAACTGCGCCCCATTACACCAAAGTAAAACTTCACTCGATATGATATAGGAGACGTGTAACCTCACTGCTCATAAAACACAGCGCTGACGGTCGTGGAACATACAGTGCATAGATCAGTCAGGCTGCCATTCATCATCTCTGGTGCATACCCACACCATCAATCAATAGGACGTCACAAATTAATAGTTTTGTTTCCTTCATGTGTACCTATGGGGAAATGCTGAAAAAAACAACAACAACAAAAAAAACACTTTTATACAGATATTTGACTGTCTGTATAAATCAGACAATTTCAATTTCAAATTGTGACAAACCAATTTAGGAAAACAAACTGTTCTCTAATGTTTGCTGAATGATATTTCAAAAATAAAGCAGATATGATGAATTACCTCAAATTGCAGTATTATTATTTGGCAAAACATTAAAGATTAAAGTATTCATCACAAAAGTTACTCCTCCATATCAAGCCATACTTGTATTATAAAGTTAAAATAAAAACACACCTACATCTAGATGCACTGCATGAGACACGTAATCTATTTCAAACTACAGTGTTAATACGTCTGCTGTTGGAGAAAGTTGGCGACCAAAGTGTTTGTGTGTGTGTGCTTTTATGTGTGTGTGTGCACAGGAAGGAAGGACAGGAAGTTTTTTTGGCATGAGTACAGAAGAAAAAAGATGCCAATTACTTGTTAGAGAAACTCAAACTTCACCCACAGGAAAAGTAAAACAGACATTGTAGAAATGTCTGTACTTACACTGTACTAATGGCATGAATGAATTAATGAATGAATGAAGTAATCAATCAATCAACTAATCAAAGACCTTAATGTTTAAAGCTCAGTCGCTTCATATGCTCTCAATTTGGGGTTGTTTTTTATAATCTGATTAATTAAACTGATCAATAAATAATCAGTTGAAAGATGAATACACTGAAACATGTTTGAGTTAGAAGCCAAACATCTATTCCCAGCTTTTCTAAATGTAAGTAATTGTTGTGTTTCTTTGTTGTTTGTGACTGTTAATTAAAAAAAACAATATAAACCAGTGATATGAAGACACTTTAGGGGAGGATGATGGACATTTTCATTCCATTGAACAAATGCTTAATTGAAATAATACAAAACAAACACTTTAGATCAACTGATAACGAATACAATTGTTAGTTGCAGCCCTGAGTCTACACAGTGGCAGCACTGGTGGTGGTGGAAGCTTTAAATGATGAAGAGAAAAGCGACATGTGATCTGACCTATGGAGCAGTCGGCTCCTGTCCAGTTGGCCTCACAGATGCAGGTTCCCGAGTCAGTGTTGAAGGTGCCGTGACTGGAGCACTGCTCTGGACAAGTGCTCTTCAGGATTTCGCAGCTGATCCCGCCCCAGCCCGGGTTACAGTGGCAGTCACCATGATGACAGGTTCCGTGACCGGAGCACTCCGGGTCTACACAGTCCACTGAGGAGGACACACAGCAAGGGTGACACAGTTTACCACTTCTAGACAGGACATCAAACCTACTTATTTACTGGGGACACTTTAGCTCTGGTACCAGCCAAAAAAAAAAAAAAACTGCTTTAGAGTGGAAGTGCTCCAGTGGCCTCAGTGGATGGTTGGTGAGCTGCAGCTGAAATGGTTGCAGTGTTCAGTGGTGGCTGGTAGTAATTTCCTACCCTATGTTCAACTACCTCCTCTACGCTACATTATAGGGTACTTCCAATATACTGAAAGCATAATTATCCTCTATTATAGGCACTAGGAAAAGGAGCGCAATTAGTGTCTAGACAGATATAATTAATTACTATTAACAATTTGCAGATCAACCTGCTGATCTAGGTTAATAATTGGCAATTATGACCAACATAATCAACCCATTACTAACAAGGGATAATTTGCAGCAGCATCACTGTGTTTCCCCGGGAGCCGATAGCTGTGTTCATTTCCATATCTACCAGGACACCGATATTGATTATTTACCTGAACCAATTAATCATGTGGGCGCCATGACATACCAGCCTTGAACCACAAATGCAGTGTCCCCTTGTCCATTTTTACATCCCAAATGACTCCACTTCAAAGAAAAGTGCCATATGTTCATTTAGTGAACTCGATATCTTTTTACATGTGAGATCAATGACCTGCACATGTAAATCAGAGCTGATAATTGCCTTTTGTCTGCATGGGGATCAATAGAGTCAAATGCACTGAAGTGAATGGGGAGGTGAAAGGGGGGTCGACAAAGAAAGAAAAAGCAGCGGTTCTCTCTCAATAAAGCCAGGAACAGATGCCATTGACGGATCGATTTAAACAGGTGTCTTCAGCTGTGGAGCATACCAATAGGTGACTGTATCAACGGGCGCTGCACAATCTGTTCCACTTTGTACTCTAATGCGGTCTAAACACTAAGAGGGAGTTAATTTACACATGGTATCAATAACAACATCCAAAGCATTATCTGCTCGGTGGAGTTGAAAACGCCGATTGTTTCGCCAATGGACTGTGTCGATCATCAACCCCCCCGCCTCCAGCTCCACGCAGGAGCATGTTGCATGTATCTGCTTGAAAGTCGATGGGGGGGGGGCAGCTTCTTCTTTTTGTCTTTTACCTTGTTCACAGTTGGTTCCTTTGTGACCAGAGTTGCACACGCAGTTGCCCGCCAGGCAGTGTCCGTGTCCCCCGCACTGAGGGTCGATACACTGGGAGGCGGGAACGTCACACTCGGTGCCCTTCCAGCCGCTGTAGCACTGGCAGCGCCCCCTGGTGTACTGGCCGTTACCGCTGCACAGAACCGGGCAGGCGGCTGAGGAAAGACAACAAGTTGTCAAGGCGGTCTTCAAGGTGACACAGTGGTGTTACTATTTTACAACCTGATCTGCAGTCATGTATCTTGAATAACCTACCTAATAAAAGCCTTTTTGATTTAAAAAAAAAAAAATACACAAAATGCAGCTTTTATCAATTTTAAAAGGAATAATTCAACACTTACATACTTAAATTTTCTTGTTGGACTATACTATGATTTTTTCTTTAAAGGTAGAGTCTGGAGGTTTGTTTGTTGCAGTTCGTAAACAAAACGCTCAAACTGGGCCCCTCCTCTCGGGCTCAACTGTGCACGCCTACTGTCAGGACTGCAAAGAAAAGGAAATGCAGTCCGAGTGAAGCTCTGGAGCCGCGGGGCCGATACCCAGCCGTCATTGGTAATGGGGGCCTGCTGCCACAAGTAGGAGGGCCGTTGTAGTGAGCTGCGAAGCGGGTGCTAGCGGCGGATGCTAGCCGCAAGCACTCGCACAGCTAGCGAGGTTAGCAGCCCTCCGACTGGTGCTAAACAGAACTTCACCTGCTCTGTCATTGGCTGGAGACAACACGCCGACTCTCCGCCCAGAAACGTCCATGCTCACAACAAAACAAAGCAAAAGACCAAAATACAGGCGGGGTGATGGGGCTCTGCAGACACAGTCACCACCACACAGGACTAGAAGCCCGTAGGTGATGATTCAGCCAGGTTTCATTTATATAAGTGTAGTGTTTATTTTTGAGCAAAAACCTCCAGACTCTACCTTTAAAACCTCCTTTCACTCTTTTGTATAAAAGCACGCAGACAGCTTTGGTTCACTTCGACCAGTCATTTATATTCACTCCAATTTAATGGAGATGAGGACTTTTCTATGGTACTTCTTTTTTATTCCTCAAAGCAGTACCTGCTCTTACCTTGAACAAAAACTCAATAAGGCTTTACTTTCAGAGATTTTTTGTTGTCGTTGTTGTTGAAAGTACTCTCAATGAAGAACAGCTAGGTTAAGTGTGTGGATTAATTAGAGTAATAAAATAGATGGAGTGTCTATACTGTTTTTTTCAAGGGTGATATGAATAATCAAAGTTACCAAAATGTGATAACAACCCAGCACATCTGCTAAAATTTCCCTACTTAAGGCCAATCAGCATCTCCAGGTCTCAACTCACCTGTAATAAGGTAAGACTGGCTGACATACAGAGTTCAGAGAGTTTACTGGTCTAGCTCTTTTAGACACTGTTTGATGTTGTTGTGTTATGGCTTTATTTAGTCAAACCGGATTCATTTAGTCACTCTTTTTTTTTTTATGTTTTGAGGAACATCCAGAAAATTCCACTCATCCTTCAATAATCTCAAAACAAGGGCAAAGGGAGAATAAAAAGTAAAAATAAAAGTGGAGAACATTTCTAAAATTTGAAACCATATGTCAAATGAACAGAAGGAAAGTAATGTGTGCATTACCTCTGGAACAGTATGGCCCTATGAATCCTGGGAAGCAGTGACACGATCCTGCGACACACTCTCCGTTCCCATAACAGTTGTGTGTGCACTCCATGACAGAGTCTGTGGGTACAGCAGTCAAGCAAAAGTCAGACTATTAATAACCCATCACGTTGTCAAATTATAGCAAACCTGAAATCTCTCCTTAATAGAACATTTGGGGACTGTACAGTTTGAGAAATACTGGCAGATGACTATAATACCACCTTTTCTTTTTACCCCCTCCTGCTTCTCTAAGGATCCTCATCTGCAGCACTTGTATCAGGCATGGCATACATTTACAGCTATTTGTCCATGTCCCACTAAGGTCTAAGCCTCCATAACATGTATGCTGCTGCCCGACTGTTCCCCGTCTAAGCCATGTTAAGTAAAAGCTACACAGGCATTTTAAATTAGACCAAATAATTCAATTTCTTTGACACATTTCCTTTCCTCCCGTCTCCTCTGCTGTCCCAGCCCCCATCTCCACGCCCAACCCCCTTGAATGACTGATCATGCCCACACAAGACATGCAATCTCCTGAGTGTTTACAGCTCAAATCCTCTCTGAGTTGAAGTTAATCTGACATATCCTACAGACAGATCTTGTGTTCATTCAACAGACCATTGCTCATAAAGGGCACCCCCAAAAGAATGGGGGCCCTCATTTTGATTGGCGTTAAGAGGGCAAACTTTTTTTTTTTTGTTATTGCTCAGGCTTGTATTGGATGTTCTCTGAGCCAATGTCGGACCCGAGCAATTTTGACCCCACACATCGATACCTTCATATTTGTAGGACCAGATCAATACAAGTCCCCGAAGGAAATAGAAAAGAAAAACGTTAACTCAACCTTGGCGTTTCTCCTACCTCAAAACCCAGAAGGAAATTTCACAGACTTCAGAACACTGAAGAGGTTGTTAGGCAGGAAGGATCAATGCTGTGTATGGTCTTGTATTAAAGTGTTGAGCACAATAATCCAGTCCACTCCAATGAAAACCTAGATCTGCCTCCTAGGAGGTTCAAAGTTTGAAAAGCTCTGCCTGTTTGTGAAGCAGCCAAAAAAAAAAAAAAAAAAATCGTCCACCAACCTTCCTGTTTGTTTGCTCAGGCACAGCTGTTTAAAGAAATTCAGATCTTTCAAACGTGTCATTACACATCATCCCAATCACACAAATCAGACACTGCAGCAGATGTTTGACCTCCTCCTCACCCTGGATGATGGTGTTGTAGGACACTGCCTCCAGGCTCCGTCCATCATTATAAAACGCCAGGTGCCACACCCCTGAGTCCAGGTACTGGATGAATCCGGCTTGATGGACGGCGACCATATGATCCAGACGGGACCTTGACTCAGGTTCACTGGGACTCCGATGCTCTTTAGCAATAAGCCGGCTGCCATCCAATAGCTCCACAAAGTCATACTGCAAAACAACACCAAGAGCAGATTCAAGCAGATGCAGGCAACATTTTAATGTCAGAGTAATTAAATCAGGCAGTAAAAAGACAAGAGAGTTCAAAAAGTTTATACTTTTCTCTTCTGGATGCTTTGTATGCAGCCTCTCTAATGATGTTCCAAACAGTCTAAAAGAAACTCTTCACAGTTGTAATTCAAGAGGCAGGTTTGTGTACACCGCAAATATTTGAGTATAATAAGTGTTGATTTTTTGGTGGCAGTTATTTGGGGTTGATAGATGTTGTTTGGAGAGTTTTTTTTGTATACTGATAGGCTGATATAGCTCCGGGGCAAATGCTGAAAAGTTTTCCAAAAATATATTGTTAACTGGGATGGGAGTGCACTTAAGGGCCTTTGGAAATGTGTTTATCGTGATCTGTTAAATTAACATTGATAGATACTTGTAATTCAGGGTTATTTGGTGCTGGTAGACCAACAAACTCAGTAAAAGAAAAAAATACTCACTTCAGCCACATGACTACACATATTTTTTGGAGTAGTAAGTGAATAAATCAACAGTGCACATGGTGGAGCTTCTGTGAAAAGTGTTTCTTCAAATCCTTAATGTTTATATTTAATATATATGGACCATGAAAACATAAACTGAGGGAATCCTTGTAAAAATGAGGTAAAGTGAATTGATTATACCAAATCTATTATTTTATTTCCAGCAAATGCTTGTTGGTAATGTTGACATGCACACAGCATAAACAATATATATAAAATTAAATATAACAAATTAGACATTGCATGTCAGGCTTGTATCCCATACTGGGAGTGCAGCATAACTGTCCCTCTATATAATTCTTTAAAAAAACAACAAAATAAGACCAAACATTGATTAACAGAGTAAACCAGGAGTAACGACTCATTCCCGCCAAGAGAAGCAGTCGAAGCAGAACATCTGTTCTCACTGCACCTGCTCAGCACCTGAACCGCATTCTGGCTGAGGCTGTAGGGTACAGAGCAGTGCAGCAGAAAACACTGTAACACATACCATAAATCCCCCAAACACACTAGAGGAGGACAGCAGATGCAGACCGATCCCCTGGCTAGCGTTTGTTAGCTACACAGCTGTACTGAGCCTATAGTGAAGACTCTGGCTGGGAAACAGTCTGTGAGCTGCTTAGGAGTGTGATGCATACAGATTGGCACTGGTAGCTGGCTTTTTAGAAGAGCCTGGATTTAAATCCAACGGTGAGGCTGTTTTCAAAGAGCTTTGATGAAATGTTCACACACTGATTTCTCAATTTTAACATAGTTGAGATGTGTCTTCATTTAAATTTTGGACTGTTGAGTCTTTAAATAAGCAGCTTTACGTCAATTTGGAAAACCTTTTTAAAAAATTTTTTTTGCAGTGTTTTTAGAAAGATGAAGAAGTTACATTTTGTTTCCTGCTTCAGGGGGATTTTTGCACCGTGGTTGACAGGGTGCTCTCATGGCAAGAACAACTTTATGTTTCCAGTAACAAAAACTGCAGAGAGAGGATAAAGGGAAAAGTATATTGTTGTTGTCCTCTCAAAATTAAATGAGGGAAAAAATTAGAGATTTTTCGAAAAAAAAGAAATCGAAATTTCGATTTCTTTTTATTATATCCACCTGCAGAAATGCAGGAAATAATGGACCCTGTAAATCAGCCGTAAAGGTTTTCCATTTGACAGAAAATGACACAAAATCTTAAATCAAATCAAAATCTCTTCTGATCAAAATTTTTGAATATATTAACAATGAATTAAACAACTGGATGTAAGAATTTTTAGCTGAGTCCCATATTTCACCCCAAACCTGTGGTGTTGTGGACACACATGAAGCATCAAAACTTATTGACTTGGTTTCTTGCAGTACGAGGTGTTTTCAGCAAAACAAATGCAATAAAAATAAATAAATGAAATAAAATAAACACTGCAAGCTACCTGTCCAAACAGCACCAGAGAGCAGATGAGCAACATTAGCAACTAGCTGGTAACGTCCTGCTGCCGTGGATTTACATACATAATGCAAAGAGAGTGATGGATTTAAATGGTTGCAGTTAGAATATATTTGCGAACACACATTTCTGAACTAGGTCAGTGGTGTATGTATCTTTTATTTTCCCATAAAGGTTTCTGTCCCTGTACCAATTGATTGAGCTCTAATTCAGTATGTGCACAACATCCAGCTGCAGAGAAACACAACACATTTTGAAATTGTTGTGAAAGAACGAGACAAAAAAAAGCATTAAAATGGGATTTCTTTCTGTGGAATGTGACAAACATAGTCCCAAGCAATCCTTCGGTTGACTGACAAACAACAGGAAAGAGTGCATTAAGGGAGGGGGGAGTAGAGTCAACACTGTGATTTAAACCCCTTTGAGTCAGGCAGGGGGCAGGGGAGGGATATTAACCTGGCGGAAGCTGACTTCTTTGTGTTGCTGGCTTCAGGGGGAAGTAATAAAACAGTTCTTCCCACAAGCCCCGAACCTCTTGGCCAAGTGCATACATCTCGATTAGCTGGTGTGAAAGCCCCCACCCCACCCCAACTCATCTCAATCCAACAATACCGTCGAATAACAGGCAAGGGACCAAGCATGGAGAGGCTGCCAGATGCCCCACAGACAGAGGAGGAAACACTCACAGCCTGTAAATTCCTCAGATAGATTGAATGAAATTAGTCGGATACTTGATAACAACTGAGAACAAATTCCTGAGGAAAAAAAAATGCAAAAGTTTGCTTTTCCTAACTTGTTGGATTTCTATCAGCGGAGACAGACTTTCAATAGCAGATGGAGGAAGTCTATATTTGAGAGAGGTGGAGAGGCTGTTGTCTTGTCTTCCAAGCTGAGAATAAGATGAACAGTCAATATCCCTCATTGAGGTATTTCATGCTCAGTTAAGTAAATGCATTGATTTGTGCCGCCAGAACCTGAACAGAATGTAATTTAGAGGTGGTCACAATGGACAGAGTGTCCAGCATTGACAAGCTTGAGTGTCTGTGCAACAATTGCCAGAGACATAAAAGTAGTGTCTTGTTAATTAGTACCCTTTGGTCTTTGATTTTGTTGGGCTTCCTTTTTCACCTTGAAAGCGCAATCCCACTCACTTGTTGTCACTTGCATCGGACTTTCTTCCATCAAAGAGTGGCCCTCGCTGTCTACACTTGAGTGAAGCCCATCTTTACAAAGAGAGAATGTCAAGAAGGTGAAGCTAAGAGCTTTTTCAGTCAAGTGTGGTGGAAAATAGCCATTGTCTGAGTGCTTCCATCACCATCACCACACGTCCGACATTCGGATCCCCCAGGTATGTCGTTCAAGTGACACATCAGACATTTTGGAAACACTTCAATTTGCAAATGGCCGACATTTAGTCGAAGGGAAACGACGTACGTGCCCACACAGGGAGGTAAATCGACACAGAGGGGGAGAAAACTGAAACTAGACTAGTGCCCAATTCTTTAGGCACGTGTCAGGAATTTAAAAGAGGAGAGTTTCAAAAGGGAAGATAAAGAATCCCATTAAAGGATGCAGTATCTTTTTAAAGCTTTATTGTACTGTTTTAATTCTGCTTAGACACATGCCACTTTGACACACAGTGAAATGGCCTCTACATCCTTAAAGCTGCTATCATCAATGTCTAATATAAACATTAGACGATATGGCTATGTTTAATATGATTAGTGATGAATTGAGTGATGCAGAGATGAGCCCACAGAGACTTATTATTACTATTAACTCTTCAATGGCCCCCAAATCTATAGAGCATTTCACCTTCTCTTCGGTTTTGCTTTGGTGGCAGCTTCACTGTCAGGGAAGCTGTTTTTTTTTTTTTTTTTTTTTTTTTTTTGTGTGTGTGTGGGAGAAACCGGAGAGCCCGGAGAAAACCCATGACTTGGAAGTTACTATGCCTCGGATAGCATAGTAACTAATACTATATGAAACTTCCCCAGGAGCTCCTTAGCAACAGCACCTGCCTCT
>OMNW01008615.1:0-11401 GCA_900303245.1 Selene dorsalis
CCGATGGCGCCGCTTCTCGTGCTCGGTCTGCGGGGAGAAGTTTGAAGGTGCGCCCCAGCCCCAGCACCAGCCCCAGCACCAACACGCTGCAACAGGAAAACACGCGGCCCAAGTCACGCCGCCTCAGTGTTGTCAGTGTGTGTGAATACGTGCATGAGGTCGGAGTGTGTTGAGAGACGGGTCGGGTGATGGGTGGGTGAGTGAGTGTGTGGGCGGGGGGGCTTCTCGTAAACAGTGACGTATGGAAGGATGGAATAAACGATGATAGTACGTGAGGGGGGGGTTGGTGGCGGAAATGAATGTAAATTAAATGAAGTAAAGCTTGAATAGTAAATAACTCAGGGTCTGACACCATGCATCATAATAAGTCACAGCCCCTCTGCATTCACTTCACTTCCAAATGCATATCTGTTCCTGTAAAATATGTTATTGTGTTACAGTTTCTGAGCCACCTCATTGTGGCCCATGTGGTGGGACATGGCCTATTGCAGTTTGAATTCTGTGTCAAAGTGAATGTGAGAAAAATAAAGCTGATGTAGGACACAGTATAAATCTCAAATATTAGCTATAGTCTACATGTCTATTTATCTTTTGCATTTTTCTTCCCTTTTTTGCCTTTCTTTTACACTCAGGTCATTGCACTGCTGAAGTCTCTCACATTGGTTTATACAATTTTGACCAGTGCACAAATGATTAACAAGACTACGGAGAAGTATTACTAATACTATTATGGGGAACCAGCAAGTTTACCCTGTGACGAGAGTGAAGCTGTGAAGCGCATAAACATGAGATTATCAGTCAGACTCAACATTCATCCTGTGTTGATAGGATTGTCTAATTATAAGTAAAAAAAAATTCAGCAAAATTCATCTGGTGAAATGTAAATCAATCTGAAATCTTTCCTTGCCAAGTTTGACCACGTCTCATTCAGCATAGTCTTAGGCCTCTGTGGCCCCCCAGATGGCCTTAAGGGAAGTCCTAGACCAGTCAGTCTGGAAGACAAGTCACCTTACTGGCGTTTCTTCTGCTGGGGCTCTTGATCCATCTGGTGCTAGAGAAACAATGTGAGTTAAAATCAAAAAGGTTGAATGAACCCATTTGTAAAAGTCCTAAAATACCCCTCACAGAAGGAAGTGGAGCAGTGCTCTTCCAGCAACTATCAAACACACTACATCCTCTTTGGTGTTGAGACAAGAACAGCATCAACCGTACGAATCTGTTGGAAAGAAGGTGATCCTGACTCAGCAGTTAAAATAACCTCAACCACACATTCCTGTAAAAACATCGTTAGTGAGTCAAGATCAACAGTTAGTGATGAGCTCAACCTCCAACACTAACAATTAACCAGTAGGAGTCACTGTTCTTTGTTTTTGTTCCCGCTGCTGTGGGACAGATTTGACAATATGCTTTTTGTGAAATGAAGAGCCAATATGTGCAAAAATATAAATGGGCTCATGACCACTCCTAAATGTTTGTTTGGTAAAGATGAATAAAAGCTCAGTGCAAAGAAGCTATATATATGTGTGTAATGTATAAGTGCTGAGTGCTAACTGAAATAAGGACTACAGCTACCCACAATGCCTTCTCTGTCAATAATAGGCTGCTGCATATCAGTCATCACAGCTTCATATACACTTCATGATTCAGACAATCTGCTATTCATGGTATCCAGTGCTTACATAATTCAATATATGGAAATATGCAAGCGGGAATAGTAGAACAGGGTTTGTTAACTGGATTATTTTCTACAAAAATCATAAGTTAAATAAGAATAGTTCAATTCAGAGTTTCTAAAACAGAGAACACACAAGAGTACAAGATAAATACAAACACTACTGATAAGTGGTAGCCCATAACTAATGGACGAATAGATGGAATTAACACTCACTATTAATTTTAGACTATATCACATGATATAGATGCGTTCACTGTGGATACCTGGGAGGTTGACTGGATTTATGACAAATCCATCATCCGCTTGTTCTCTGTACGAGCCTTTTCTGATAATGAATAATTCTCTCTCTAAAAAAAAAACTAAGAAAATCAAACATCAGTCTATGTAGATACAGGAGATTTTATTTAACATTTTTGTGTACAAACATGGGCTGCAAATGCCTTCCAAACATGGTTTCCCTCAGAATACAGTATTCCTTTTTACAGTTCTACAAGCAGAACATTGAATATTGAACAGGAACAAGAGTCAAAAAATTTGCGGAAGGTGAAAAGAGAGAAGGTTTGTGGTTGGTCAACAAGTTTCATCCTCAGCTTTATGTTGTGTGTTGAATAGAACAAAACTAACTTCACTGAATGTCAGAAAAGTGGAGGCAGAGGGGCAAACTATTAACTCTAGCATGGAAATGTATTGATAATCATCAGGACAAGTAACAGTAAATCCAAGAGATTTGTAATTTTCAGCAATATGTTCCATACTTTCAGGCTATTGCACAGAAAAATTAAACCTTTATTTGATGTATTTACTTTTACAATTGGACAGAGTGGATGGAGGGAACTGTATTATGGAGGGTACATGCAGTTACACTGACAATCAACAGACCAAAACAACGCAGATTTTTAGAGCAATATAAGACTCTTTTACTCCTCTACCACATACTGACAGTTTGGCTTTTCAAAGAGACTAGAGGTGTACCGGCTTGATCAATCCTGGACGATCATACGTCAGCGGATGCCACAATAAATTAAACAGAAACCAAATTATGTACTCTCTAGTATAATACATAATATACAACTCTATGGAAAAAGTAGGAGAAGTCTGAGTTATGTCGACTCACTGAATCTACCCTTGAAAATAGACAAGAACCTGCGCCTGCTATTCAGTTATCTAAATCAGATAGCTAAACAATCACAGTGGCCAGTCTGTTGTACAACACAAAGAACTACATGAGTTGAGGAGTTTGAGGATTTTGAAACGTGTTTTGTGGTTGTGATTCTGACACAAACAGCTGTGACGTGAACAGGATGTTCAATTAACAGACCAACATAGGTTTCAATTCTCCCAAAACAAAAGCACCCCATATAAAGATCATTTTTCTAACATTAGTTTTCGATGACATTATATCATAAATAAATAGATCCAGTAGACCTCATCATACTAAATTGGGTCAAAGCATTAATAAATAAAAAATAAAAGGCATTAAATGAGCTGAAAGGTTTAATAAGAGCTAAAACAAAGACAAAGAAATTCTGTCCTTTGTCCCATTAAGACTGACATGAACACAGTTTGGATTACAGCATCACAGTCAGATGAAGGTGGCGGGCGTGTATCAATACGAGCTAAGACCACGCTTAAGGTTAAGGTCCTGTCTTAGTCTCTAAGAAATGAAAGGTGTGTGGCTGTCCTCAGCAAAGGCAACAGGAGACTTAACCACGTCTCCAACATCAGCGTTTCCTCTTCTTCTTCTTTTTTTATTTTGTTTCACTGACATTTACCACAGGTGCTAAACCAAAGGAAAAGTGTCGAGGCACGATAGGGTAGAGTAGTGTAGGCAATCAGGACTTAGTTCTAAAGGTGTTGTACAAATGGAGGAATTGATGAAGGTGGATTCTTTCTCTGTCTCACATCCTGAAATATAGATGATGAAAGACTGTGCGCATGCTACATAGGCCAAAGTTAGTGGAAGTACACAATGGCGGTAAAAACACACATAAACACCAACTGTGGCATGACCACTTTCAGAATAAAACCTTGACAGTCTTGTTCATGGGAATGAGTCAATGATGATTCAAGGGAAGTCTAGACAGGCAACTTAAAACATCTTTTCAGCATCTAATATTAATTTGCTTTTTCTTTGATGTTCTTGACATTTCGAGTGTTGATATGTATCCAAAAGGAAAGTCTGAGGACATTCATGTAAAAGACTCATTATTTGTTATTATTAACACTTACTCATATCTGCCTTCCTGTGATATCAAGCCCTTCTCAGATCAATTAAACTGATTAATTGCTTTAGCTTTATGCCTATGATAAACACTACCAGTCAAAAGTTTGGACACACCTTCTCATTCAATGGTTTTTCTTTATTTTTGTTACTCTCTACATTGTAGATTCATATTGAAGACATCAAATGAAGGAACTTATATGAAATCATGTAGTAAACATAAAACTGTAAAACCAAACCAGCTCAATTGCGTTTAGGTCAAGTGACAGATAACACTTTTGTTTTAATTAATAGTTGTGTGTTTACAACATAGTGCCCAATGTGTTCCTTCCGAGTTTTAAAGACTCCAGATTGAATCTACAATGTAGAAAGTAATAAAAATAAAGAAATACCATCGAATGAGAAGGTGTGTACAAACTGGTAGTGTACATGAGAAACTAACTGTGGGCCAGACAATGACACACTCCACAAACATAAACCACATCGTCGCGAGCAATCCAAGTGTGTGATGACACATTTGTAAACAGAACAGCAAGAATAAAAAAAAACTAAAGCCAAATAAAAACATGCCTGCATGTTAAATCAAGGACAATGAGATTAAATGTAGAAATTTGTCATTTTAGTAGCAAAAAAAAAAAAATCTAAAGAGCTTTTCTTTAACTTGGCTAAGTAGCTGGGGGACCTTCAGGTTTATCAACAGTTTAAAGGACAGACAAAGAATTAGTAGGAAATCTGAGAGAAATAACAGAAGAGACATAAAAAAGACATCAGGAGAAGATGAAACTAAATTAGATTCCTTCATTAAACCAACAGATATGCTCTTCAATGGACATAAATGCTGAGTGCTCAGGCCACTAGAATTGTAATACAGTAGTTCTAACATTGCATGAGTGCCCTTCTGCAGCCACAGATTAGAGGAGACAATGCCATATGTGTGTGTGCGAGTGTGTATGTGCTGTATTATGACATTGCATAATGTCTACACTAGACAGACGATGGCCTCTGGATGCGAGACGTCCTGCTGAGAAACACCCAGTAGTTAAAGAGCTTGTGCCTTTTTCCACAGCAGCATACAGTACATAACTGCATATGTGTGTGTTACCTTCAGTATTAATCATATCTAAATGAGTAATTGATAGGCTGGGCAGAAGAGCTGAGTAGTTTCTAGAAGATCAAGGCTAAATCCTGCTTATTTACTGCAAGACTTGAAGTCAAGGCTAAGACCTACCACTTTCTTAATCAAACCCAAAAAGTTCACATAAAAAAACAAAACCAATTTATCCCCCAGGCCCGAAAATAAATTACAGTAATAGCAACAATGATTATACTGTTAACCAAAAAGAAAAAAAATACAACTTTAAGATTATGTACATACTGTATCTGTAAATACAACTGCTTTCTTTTTTTCCTAGAAACAAACAAACGACATATTAATTTGGCAAGATGTCCTATGTTACAATAAGAAGGACATATCGTCAGCAAAGATATGAACACAGACAACTCCTATGTTAGAAAATATATTGCTTCCTGGGTATTTATGCTGAAGACTACCTTGAGACACAAACAACACAAACAGAGGAAAGTTTCTTTTGTAGTCGGATAAACTGCAGGCAGTCAGATCGCAATGTGTTTCTAAACGTCAACTTTCTTTCATTTCTTTTTTTAAAAGTCCGTCTTCATGCTGTAGAGTTTGTCTCTGACTCCAACCGGGGTTTGTGTTTACGTTGTAAACATTTGAACATATAGGAGTTCGCTTCCCATGGAAAAAAAAGAAGCCAGAAACAGTAACGTGGCAGCTCTGGATATTCACGTTTAACTCTGACAGACAGCACAAATATCTCCTCTTGTCTTCTCAGAAAAAATGCGCTGAGATTATGTAAGACACAATTTGAATTTTTCGCCACGGGATGTGTAGCAATGTTTGACATGGATAAACACATACTTTGCAAGAGTCTCAACTTACTTGATGATTGTCCAAAACAAAAACAAACAAATAGAGAACAATGCCCGAACACAAAGATACATGGAAATTGTGATTTGTTGGCAAGCTAATTCGTGTTGTTGGGTTAACCCCCCCAACTGTCTAGAAGCTTTAAAGGTTCCATGTTAAGACCAACAAAGGGCATGCTGGAGAAATGTAGATGGCAGATGTACCCACAACATCAACAAAGGTACAATGAATCATACTTAAAATGAGCAGTATGAATGCAGAGGACCTCAAGTCCTTAGACCTTCAGAGGCCCAATGTCGCCCTCTTGTGTTCAGGCAGGGCAGAGACAATCCTTAACCAGCTGCAAGAGCCTCGTGGAGTTCAGTCAGTCAATTCAAAAACATACTACTATAGGCTCACTTTGAGCCAAGGTCCCTCTGTTTTTCACTCCCTTACGATCAAAGTGTCAGGCAGACACAGCCCATATGAGCTCTATACTTCAGTAGAGAAGAGGATACTCTGTCGTTTACTGTCCGGTGTGGGGATGGTCTCCAGCTGGAGGAAATACAGCAGCACCTGGACCTGCATGGACAGAGAGGGAGACACATGCACAGGATAAAAATGAGGTTTTGGTTTGGCAAATTTCAAAGAATAAAAATTGTGAAAGGGAGCAGACAAAGGAAGATAAGTGAGCCTCACCTGTGCCATAACTTCCAGGGACCAGCTGTCCCCCATGCTGATGGGCTGCGTGGGGTTAGCGGGGATCTTACTGTCCTTCTCGGCAGGTCTCAGCAAAGTCGGCCCGAACACCGTTGCCAGGTTGTGGAGGGACATCTTGTTGACACTTTCCTTCTCTGCCACCCTGGGGAGAAGAAGACAGACAGGTCCACAAGAGGTGTTTATGGAGGACAAGACACAATGCAAGGCCTCTTATGTCTTAAGAAGAAATCTTCTGCGACAGTAAAGGACAGTCTGGTTCTGTGGACAATAAATCAGCCCTGGCTTATTTCACATTGGCATTTTGGGGATAATGCCGTTGACAGTACAGTCAATGCTTCCTGTCTGAAATTCCTGAAAAACCATTAATCCCCCAGCGTTCATTAGCATCTAGACAGAAAATCAAACAACGCTTTTATCGATGAATCACTTCAGTCATTTATTAACTGAAAAGGCCAAACATTTGCTTCTTAAAGCTTCTCCAATATCAACATTGTTTGCTTTGCTTTATATCATTTAAAACCAAATCTTTTTTACTATTGAACTGTTGGTCGCACAAAACAAAGTAATTGAAGGTCTGATCTCAGGCTCTGGAACGTAGTTCATCATTTAATGTTATATTCAATATAACAGTGACTAAGAAATTGTTTCCTCCTCATCACTTTACATTTTCCAATCTCCTGTTTGCTCATGTTGACATGTTCTCTATAATCATGTCCTTGCACCATCTATCACATACACATGTAGTGCTTTTCAGCAGGTGTGTGCATTGTTGGCGCTCACATTACTCCGAAGTCTCTTGAGATTCAAAGTCACCATGGTAACCAGAAGACATTTAGCTGTTGCAGTTGAATGAGATCCCCCCTCAGTGACAGCTCTTGCTTTAATAGTATACAAGCATTGGTAACACTACAGTACACCACCCAGAAAAGAGTAGGTCATATTGAATGGATACTGAGATAAAGTGGGATTCATTTTACATTTTTAATATTAAAAAAACATTATAAAATTAAATTAAAGTCTTTTCAGAATACTGCGTATTTTGATATTGCCATAAATGCACGTCCTTATAATTATGATATTCTGTGTTTTGCATATATCTGCATGAGTTTTATTTGCTTTGTGTGTGTGTTTGCACGCCTGTCTATACATTATGCTGGGAGCACATGTGTTTAGTTGTTCATACCTCTTCAGGTGATCCAACAGGAAGAGGAATGTGACCAGGTTTGGTTCTGGCAGCGACAGCAGTAGGTTCAACATGCAGCTCTCCTTAGCCACACTATCAGACAGCGCTGAAAGGAAGGAAATCAGGCTCTTAAATATACACCTGCTCCAATTATTAATCTGCTTTATTGTTTATTTAACTGATGATAAAACTCAGACTTACTGATGCCGCCCGCGAAGTTGGGATAGAGCTCATCAGTGAAGAGAGGCTCCGGCAGCTCTCTAAAGTACAGCTTCAAGGTCCCAGCGATGGCGTTGACGTCCATCTCACTCATCATCACTGACACATCTTTGTTATCTGCAGCAGAAGGAGATGACAACAACACAAAGACAGGAGGGTGAGCGGCAACAGAGGCAACTGACATGGGAGAGGAAACACCTTGGCACATGCAACTTTAACCATCAGCGCGTAATTCACTCCACAGTAGAGCCTGTACATTCATTAGCACATCCACCCGCATGCAATACAAATGTAGATTCATAAATGATTTAGCCTGGAAGTCCTGTTGATGATTTCACACCAGAAAAAATGCCTACATGCAATGAGGCCAATGTGCAATACATATAAATTAAAACTGCTCCATGACAGCTAAACTGGATTTTAGAAAAGATGTGTAAACTTCTAAAAGTGGCAACAGGGAACATCTAGTTTTGAAAGCTTTACAACATTAGTTTTGTGCTGTATATGTATGAAGGTTGTACTCACTGGTATCAAAGGCGGTCTTCAGGGCCTGAATATCAGTGGCCACCCCTGATACTCTGTAGATGCCCACCTCCTCCATACCCCTCCGTTCAATCTCCTCCAGGCACTGCCGGACAATGTAGGGGACCTTGGAGCGCTCACGCCTGTAGACAGAAATATAAACACCAATGACTGCGAGCAAGCACTTTATATTATATGAAACATTTACTGGCATCAATATGGAAATCAATAAAACAAGTGTTTTGCTGTGTTTGGCTCTGTTTGGGTTACTGGAAGGCTTCATAATACTCCTGGCTGTTTGCTTGTGTTTCTGTTGAAATGTTTTGTGTGGCACACTAATTGATTTTCTCTGGTAAATCTAGTTAACCCACTTGTTATCTTTAATCAGCATTAATGTCAGCGATCAGCAACAGCAGCAAACATGCAAAACACTGATTCTTCTACTAGGCCTACATGCTCTCGCTCTGTCTTGTCTCCCTCCTTTTTTCTTTTTTTTTTTTTTTTACTGCGTTCCACCAAAGAAATTAGTGTTGACAGTGAATTAATATCTTAGAGTGTATACACTGATTTTTATTGTGCGGGAAACAAATGGGAACCACAGGGTCTGTAAAAGGTAGGAAATTGTTTTAAATATCATTTAATACTGTAGAAAATAATGTAAATAATATATAAGGCTACTACTATGACTTTTAGGCTCACTGGTGGCCTGGCTCTAGGGATCACTCAGTCTGTCCTGGTCTATTTTATGAATCAGTATATCTCCAAAATTATCAGATGGTATCAGACATTCATGATTTCACATTATGTATCCTACTGACTCTAAATGAATGATTCCCTGACTTTTCCTCTGGCACTGTCATCAGGTTGACCTTTGTGTTTGTGAGTCAACTTTGCCCTATTCCTAAAAGGCAGAATGCCATGAGCATGTTAGCATGCTGACCCTGGTATTTAGCTGTCTCATAGACTCTTGCTAATGATCTAAATGCTTCTGGAAGAGCGTTCTACAGTTTAGTAAAGGACTGAAATCCTTGACAGTCCAGTACAGATTTTAATGTAGATTTTTTTATGCTGATGTGAGAGTAAGAGAATGTTGTTCAAGAACCACAGTCCTCAGATGACAATCACACAAAAAAGAAAAAGAAAGAAAAGAAAGAAAAAAAAGAAAAACAAAACCATCAGCACAACATTGAAGGATTTTATAGGACTGCATAACAGAAAAGTTGGCATCCAATCGAGACCTGATGAAGGCAACAGTTTAGAGTTTAACAGTACATATGCTGTGTAATTACTCTGCTCTTGAGTGGCTTCTGTGTAATTAAATGTCAACTCACTTGGTCACTGTGGAGATCTTGACTCCAAACACACCCATAGGTTTCCGTGAGGGCATCCTCTTCAGGCTGAACTCCCGGCTTGTGAACTTCATGGAGAGTTTAACTTCAATCTGACACAGGAAAAGAGAGCTTAAAGTTAGAACAGGTTTACAGTGTGTGAAGCCGGTCTACAAGCCTGAAATCCATCCGCTACAGCGCTCCTCAATCTGGAGGAAATCCTCACATGTTCAAACCTGGTGTGGGCTTCACAGAAATAAACTACTATACCACATTCTGGAAATGATTTAGAGTACCCCACACTGTTATGTGCTACCATAATAAAAATGTCAGGCTGTATTGGAGCATAATATGAGTATTCAACTGCTGAACAGAGTCTAAAAGTAGAAAATGCGCTGTAGTGTTAAGCAGTAGATTAATGCAATGGACTCACCCCGTTCATGGGAATAACTGTTCTCTGCCAGTCTTTGCCCTGGAGAGTCTGAGGGTCAAGCTTAGTGGAGGCAACACAGACAATATGTTATTACATTTCATCCACACCATGATGTCATCAAAACAGCTGTTGATCCAAGAAGGTCATGCTGACTAAGCCAAAAGTTTTACATGAAACTCGTCCTTGGTATTTCAGATGATCTCAGATCACCTCCACGAAGAAGTTGGTGTTTTATCTTAAATTTGTTTTGTTATTCATTTGTTAACAAATAGGTATCTAACAAAATTAATTACAATGAACGGTTATAAGGAAGGTCACAGGCCATGAGCAACTGCGCAAGGAATCAAAACTAGATCTAAATTAAAATGATTTCTGAAGCAGTGTTGTCACTATTTTCTCATCAACCACTTAAATAAAGCTGATTATTTATGTAATGTCAATGCCAGTTAATTCCTTTGTTGAGTGAAATTATCTCCACATACTGCTGCCCTATTTATATGCTGCTCAGTTTTCCCAGCATCACAGTGCCTTGAGTTATAATAGCACTAAATTGCCCCTCTGTTATAGTTGAATGTTTTCAAAGGTGGGTTTTTTGTTTGAAAAGATGAAATTCACACTCAAACACACTCAAATCTACAGAGATGTGCCATCTGGGGCAACAAAAGCTGCACACACACATACACACATACACACATCTGACATAACAAAGCAAACAAACACACACGGACACAGTAGACTCCATGTTGTATGTTTACCTAGGCTAAGCCCCATCTGGTTGCGTGCGAAGCAGGATCATGTTTCTCATAAGTGAATCTTTTCACTGGTGAGAGCGCTCTATGGTTTGAGCCATTTATCTACAGAGAATTAAATTCCACTAAACAACAGCAAAGCTGAGAAACTCCTCTTGCTCCTTGATAAAAATATTTTAAGAGCTCCAGGCTTTTCATCCAAACAAACATGATTTTATCTTCTGCAGCTCTGTGCTGTTTAACCACATATTATTTACCAATAAATTACACTTCTGTGGGGCTTAAACCCTCTCAAATACAAAAGTATGAGCAGGGAGAGTTTCCAGCACTGCACACGAAATTGCAGACAAGCTTACATCTAGGAGCATATTTTCTACTGTATATCTAAGAAATAAAAGGCAGAATTAATGTGAGAAAAGGG
>OMNW01008616.1:21554-40764 GCA_900303245.1 Selene dorsalis
AGAAATTGAGAAATGGCTGGGAATCTAAAATGAATTCATACTGTTTTCTTTGTTGCCTGCTTCTCATTGCACTTTAAATTGTGTACATTTAAAGTACTTTCGCTTGAATTCCTGGATGCGGTCCACACCCCTGTCTGCCTTCTTCTGCCCTACTTATCTCGCTACTTTTGTTACTGGCAGTTAACTGTCCACAGTGTCTGGTATTGACACAGCAGCAGTGCGTCAACCACAAGTGAAAATGAGTGGAGGGGGAATACACAGAGAGGCTTTAGTCTCACCAATTAAAAACTAAGCATTTATAATATGACATATTTTTTAATAAAGCTTAAGATTGTTTGTATTGAATGAAAAAAAAACAGTTATGACAAATATCCATTATTGGATTAAAAAAAAAATCAACTAATTCTAAATTGAGTAAATCATTATGTTGCTGCACAACATTGATGGCAAACAGGATGTATGTTCAAAGTGTTCAGTGCATTAGTATTCAAAAAGTTCACATCAGTTGAAAGACTTGTTTTCTGCTGACCTCCAGTGGTTGAAGTTTTCACTTATCTGCAGGGACATGACATGCTCTGTTTCACTATACAGTGCCTTTGGGTGTGGTGCAACAGATCAACAGTGTGATATTAGGTTACTCTTTGAACGGTCAAATCATCCACAGTAGTGGTTTGCGTTGGACCCAGTTATAAAAATGGTTTCTGATTAATAGCTGGTGTGTTGTGGGTGGGTAAAATCATGTATGAGAAAAAGATGAATAACATCTGAACAATGTGAACATATTTTGATCTTTTTTTTTCTTTTTCTTTTTTACCAAGGCCTTCAGGCTATGTTTCTTTTCTCTCAAAGAAATAGGTCCAATAGTCGCCTTTTTTGTTGGAACACACTTTGAGGTTCTTACTTGTCCACATACTGGCTAGTGGTATAAGAGTTGAGATTCTTTGCCTTAATGTTCTCTGTCTTATTCAGGGGATGAAGATGATGAGGATGATGAGGATGATGACATTGTGTGCTCCATATGCCAGGATGAAACTTCAGAGGAACCCAATGAGATTGTCATTTGTGACAAGTGTGGACAAGGTACTGTTCATTGTCTCTGCTCTTTCAACCTACAATGAACGTTGTTATTCAGATAAGTACTGAGCTCTAATCTCTGTTATTATTGAAAGCTTGACCCAGCTGGATTTAAATATGTCTTTGTCTTCGCAGGTTACCATCAGGTGTGCCACTCCCCCATCATTGATGCCTCTGTCATTGACTCGGATGACAAGTGGCTCTGCTCAGAGTGTGAGCTTAGCTCTATACCTAAGGTACAGCTTTTTCTTTCAGCATAAACACAAATCCTTTAGTTGAAGTTGTTTGAATAAATACGTGTGTATTTACTTGATAAATAGATATTTTGTCAGACTCATTATTTACCCTGCTTTAGCTGTAAAGCACAAAGGAGACAATAATCTGTAGAGTAAATAACATATCTGTGTACATAGTTTTATGTTGGGTTAAACACGCTTTTTTTATGTGTGGTACAGAGGGGGAGTGCACACAGGAGGGGAGGGTCTTCTAAAGGTTTTCCTCAGCAAGAACAACATCATCAGCAGCAGCACACAGAGCTGCACCTGTCTTTGCCATATGCCCTTGAGGAACTGGTGTGGGACCAAGGCCACAAGACTAACATGCAGCAGTGTTACTGCTACTGTGGAGGTCCAGGAGAGTGAGTGGCGCATTTCATACTTCAAAAGACATGTACAATAATCTGAATAGAGAATTTCCTACATGTACATGTTTTTAAGAATCTTAATGTCACACATGCCAGAGTAGTTCACCACTCTCTCTCCATCTCTTTCCTTCTAGCTGGTACCTGAAGATGTTGCAGTGTAACAGATGTGAGCAGTGGTTCCATGAGGCCTGTCTCCATTGCTTACAGATCCCCATGCTCTACGGAGATAGGTGCAGATTTTGAGATTATTTTCGTGATAGTTGTTGAAAAGCTCTTCTTTGGCTGGTTGTCTTTCTAAATCAGTATAATGTATATTAAACTACAGAAAACATTAGAACAGTACATCAGCTCAATGTTGCCTGAAAACAAGCCTGGTTAATAGTTTTGAAAATCTTTTTCTTTGTTTGTGTGGATCACTCCAAATTGTCCTGCTACAGAAAATACTATAAATTGAGCGTGTGAAATGATACCAAAGGCTGGTCTTTGAACACAAATTATTTCAGAGTGAAATAAAGCCAGCTAATGGAGTGATGTGTTTTTTTGCCCTCAGGTTTTATCTGTTTATTTGTTCTGTTTGCAATGGTGGGCCAGAGTACCTCAGCCGACTGCCTCTCAGATGGTAGGTGAATCTCGAGATGTGTTTAGCTTTGACACAAACGTGTCTCATGTGACTGTCAGTCTTTCTAAAGTAGTTAATGTTTTAATATAATTTAACATCCTACACCGATTGCTAGAAACCTGAGGCTCAGAGGCACTGCTGCTGTACCAACACCTACAATTTCTGCATTTTCTACACACATTAGTTTTGTATGACATTCATTTTGAACCAGATTAAGTTAAGAAAACACAGCTTTTACTGAAATGTTTCAGGGAGGATGTCACACACTTGAGCCTGTACAACTTGAGTGTGATTCACAAGAAGAAGTATTTTGACTCTGAGATGGAGCTGATGGCTTACATCAATGACAACTGGGAGCGACTGCAGCTCGGAGAGGTAAATTCCCACTCACTTCAGAAACACAACACAAGATGGTGCACTGTGCAGCTAAGAAAAATTGCTTTCTGTTAAACAAACACACATAATCGCACTAATTGAACTTATTCTGGGAGGACAGTTTTCCCTGGTGGTTACCTACTGTTGCAGAAATCCTAACATTTGGAGAAGGTCTCAGCATATTACAGTTTGTTGTAGAGCCCAGCCCACCACAGTTTTTCAAGTATATTTTTGGGGGCTTTTTGCTTTTAATTGATAGGAGAGTTAAGAGAGACAGGAAATGGGGAGGCAGAGAGAGGTGGAATGACACGTAGCAAAGGGCCACCAGATGTGGGATTCCAACCAGGGCCGGCTGCAGCGAGGACTGTAGCCTCTGCATATGGGGTTCCTGCTAAGTTCTTTTTTTCATATATTAAGTACAAAAAGACCTAAAATGAACCCATTAAGCAGACTACTTGATTACAGTTAGAGAATGATTTAATCGGTATTTGTATAGAAATGATCCCGTCCCAGGCTTGTTGATCCATATTAAAACTGTTTCCACTGCAATGATGATGGTATTTGTGTATTTGTTTATGTTTAGCATTAAGGCTTTAACCTGGGCCATGCAACAATAGCAGCAATCATCACATCCATACAGGGTCGGTAGTACACAGCTGTTTAACATTTTTAAAGGCATTGGTAACAGTATCAGTATCAGTAAGGGAAAAATGGTATTGGAACATCTCTAGGCGTGACATTAATGCCAACTCCAAAGTACCTTGCCTTAATGCTTCGCTGGGTACCTGACTAGATTGTATCTATGCATATAGGTAGGTGTCAATACACAACAACATGACACTGCAGCAGTGGCAATAATGTGGGAAAATGTGCATAAATATAAAAAAAAATTAAAAGCTGATATGAGGAATTAACAGACAGGATCACACTAGGTGTTCATTAAATGTAGCAGCTAAAGAAAACCACATTGCTAGCCTGTCCTTAAAGGTTCATATATTTCCTCCTTGCACCCTGACTTTCCTGTTTGGTATCCTCCCCCTCCCCTGTGTCTGCAGCTTGCCAACACTCCAAGATCAGAGCGATATGAAAGTGTTCTGGAGGCACTGAACAACAACAGGAGCATGTAAGTTATTTCCTTCCTTATTGGACTGCATATGATTTTGATGATGGTCCAAAAGTGGCCAATTGTCTTTTGTGTGCTCTTATCCATCATTACCGTCTCTGCCAGGTTCATGTCAGGGAAGGAGGTAAAGAAAAAGAAGCACCTATTTGGCCTGAGGATTCGATTCCCTCCTGCTCCCCCGAACTCTGATGAGGCAACCAGCAGAGTGATGGAGAGGGCTTCACATGAAATCACAATTAAGGGATGCAAGTCCACCAAAGCCCTGTCTGGCATGAGGTAAGATGTGAGGCACCCAGGCAAAAAGAGCCTCAGCCCCTTGACTTTAAATCATGATGTGAAATCATTTTCACTGATGTGACTGCACGTCTATATTTATGCATAAACTCCTTGTGAAAATATTGAAAGCATAATGTTCCTGTGCTTTAGGACTTGTAGTACTTTGACCAATGGCACAGAGAAGAAGAAGAAAAAGAGGAAGCAAGGAGCTCATTCTCTGGAAACTCTGGCTAAACCACAGCGCTCCAGTGAACTCTTGTCCCAGGTGTGTGTGTGTGTTTACATTTCCATGCATGTCTTAAGGGGTGTGAGCTGGGTGTGTATGTAACTTTTTCAAGGGGTGGGTATAATTACATTATTCTGCACACGTCTTGACTCGTGGCCAGTCTTGTGAGGAACGGTAACTTCTGATGAGTGCATTGAGAGTGTGTTAGCGTAGAAGGAAACCCACTGACAGATGCTAACAGTTTTTATTTTGTATTGACAGCAAATAAGAAAGCCTCTACCACTAGAGTCCCATGCATTGGATCACTTAACTTCTATCAAGTAAGTAAGAAATATGTCCTAAACAAGATTAGAAGTTATATGGATTATACATCGGTGTAGAAAACATGAAAATTATCAAAATTACCTGTCACCTGGAATTCATTCCTGTAATTTCTTTTCAGCCACACAAACTCATGAGTTTTGTTGTCCTTGTTTTGCACTTTGCAGCTGTCAGAAAAACATGTTGACATTGACAAAAGGATGCAAGTCCAATGACGGCAGCAGTTTTCTCTTTCTGTCTCTTAGTTTGTTTTTTGTTTTTCTTATCAAACTGTTTCCCTCTCTTTCATTTCACTGCCACCACGCCACCAGGAATGACAGGTCTCTGCTGTCTTCACAAACTTCAGATGTGGAATCCATAGGAGCCCTGAGCACCTCAGAAACTACCTCAACTAGCATTTCAAGACAGTCCAGGTAAGCCTCTTAAGCTTTTCTTCTAGCTCCCCTTGGGGTAGAGGCTTGTGGATTTGAGTGGATTTGAACTTAAAAACTATTGAATGAACTGTCACAGGTACAGATGTGCATGTTTCCCTCAGCAAAAGTGGAATCTTATTTTGAAAATTGTAAACTTTTTACCTTCTTGACTTCGGCCTGTGAGGGACAAAAATGGTGACATTAACATCTACCTCAAGGCATCGCTGTGCCTCGTAGACTAGCCACTAGCATAGATAAAGATACTTGGCCATGTTATTTGCACTTCACCCTCTCTGTAGACTTTATTTTTGTCATTTCCCTCAGAACCAAAATCAGTTTTTTAACTTCCTCTTTTCCTATCAAATAACCCCCAGCCTCTGTAGCTCCATCAAGACACGCACAGCACCCTGCGTCATGCCTGTTTCCTCTACACCCTTAAAGAGGAAACGTGGGCGGCCACGGCGGGCCCTGCAGCCCCCTAACCCAGAGATGTCCCCTCTCAGCCATGCAGACCCAAACCCCACAGCAACAGAGATGCTGAGCAGCCTTCCAGGGCTTCACTCAACAGACATAGTTCATGGTATGGACCCCAACAGCCAGCTCTCCCATCTGAAGAGCTCCATCAGCAGCTATTTCGGAGCAGCAGGACGGCTGGCCTGTGGTGAAAAGTATAAAGTCCTGGCCCGACGGGTCACCCTTGATGGCAAGGTGCAGTATCTGGTGGAGTGGGAAGGAGTCACTGCCTCCTAGGCTCATCACTGTCATCATCATTTCTAACTTTTAACCAGCACCTACAAGAGGTTTATGGCTGTGGTCAGGACGCTTACACAGCCTGTATGTGGAGCATTAATTGATATATATGCCTTTGTTTAGTTTAGACAGGAACAAGTTTTGCCTGATAAGCTTACTGTAAAGCCTACTGGTTCTGTGCAGTGCAATGTGATGATAGCACATTTAAACACATGTATTTTATTCATGTGTTTAAATATTGTAGTTCATTGACAACAACAAGGCATTGTCATTATACCACCACATATTTAATGTTCACTTTCATTATCTGCATTGAATGTTTACAGGAACCCCCAGTTATTCAGGGGTAAAGAACTGATCAGTGCACTGCACCTGTAGGCTTTCAGTGAACCGTTATTGTGCTTGTTTTCGATCCAGTGATATGCTTTTCATTTTCAGACTCGGTAAGTATGAAACTGTACACAGTAGTTGTCCAGGCATTTACATGGTGAATCATGGGGGATAAGAGAAAGAGGGGAGGTTTTCTTCCAGCCTTTTATTTTTGACAAACTGCAATCACGTAGTGAAGAATTACACACTCTACGCACGTTTGATTAAAATTTATTTTCTTTAATGTATTTGGTAAATAAAAACAAGTCCCTTTACATCAGTGTCCCCTCCTTCTCTAGTCCTGGCTGAAAGTACCTCTTGTTGCCTTGGGCAGATGTCTCCTTCAGTTCTGGTTGGAGAGGAGGAAATCAAAACAAAAGACGTGCTGCTGCAAATGTTTATTATTTTATATAGAATTATACTACATTTATTAATACCTTTTCTACTTATACACTCTTGTATGCCTTTTTCTGTTCATCATGGCAGATTTCTCAGATTTTCATTTTATTTTTTAATTATGGATTGCACATATCAAATTCTGTTAGGCCATCATCTCATTTGGAAAAAAATAAACCAAGCTTTTTCAGCCCCAACCATGCAGTGCATTTAACAGTTTGAATGTAAGGGTGAGTCTTGCAAAATAATGTTCCCAAATGAAGTATTATTTCAGTGTATAGTAGTTCACAATCCCATACACAAGAGGATATCCAGTAAAGTGTGTGCATTCTGAAAAAAAAAACAATTTTGTTTCCATAGTAAAGATTTTGTTAAGAGTCTTCAATGTCTTTGTTTAAACATATATATCATTTTAACGCATTTTGATTTGAAATCGATGACTGTTAACTCTGAAGTCTTACAGGACCTATTTAGTTTTTACTTTCTCATAGTTATTAAAAAAAAGAGAGATAAAATAAAGTGCTGAATAAGATGAATGTTGTATACCTGGTTCCCAGTTCAGAATTGTTTTGCGTTTCTTGTGCTGCCTATGCAAGTTAGTCCTGGACAAATGTATTGTTTCACACAGCTTGACCACGGGGAACTTCAGCATTACTATTTTGACGATTTGACTCAGGTGTTTCAATTTTGTCATGTGATTGGTGCAACAAAAAGTAATTTAAAAATGCACTTGGATTTTTACTTTTACAGTCAAGTTCACCTTGTAGTCTACACACTCAGGATATTCCCAAAAACGTCACTGTATTGCATAGGACAGCATTTGCAGCCTGACAGGAGGTTTCTAAGTTATTTACTCTGTTTTTGGTCAGTATTTTTATATTGGGTCCTCCATTTGTTGCATTTCTTTGGACCATTATGTAATTATGCTTTTTTTTCTATGAGCAAAATAATTTGTAGTCCATTTTACTGCTATTCTTGCTTGTTTAAACTGAGTCAGAAAACAATCACTGGAAAACTAATATGTTGTATGTCATTGCAAGAGGTAAATATTCAGTTAGTTTGGCTATCTCCATTTGGAGATGTTTTCGTTTGACATTAATACCTCTTCATTGTAGGGATGTAGTCAGTGCATTTAAAGCTTCACTCCTCTGTTCAGTCAGTGTCTCAGCCCTCATGCTGCGTTCACTGACTTCCAGCGGGCTTCTGCAGCCAAAGAACGTACGTCTGCTTTGTCTCTTGAGATTGTTCTTGTTAAATTTTTACACATCATTATATAGATTGACGTGTTACTTCTGAACCTGTTTCGTTAAAGGTTAAATAAAAGCAGATATTTTTAACTGTTGTGTGTGTGTGTAGTTGAATTTGCCTGTAAATTTTTCAAATTTTCCGAATGTCTTTGAAGAACAAACGCTTCTGACAGTGACGTAATAGACGCGCCGTTCTTCGCGGGTACTGCCATTGACTACCCTCTCGACCAATCATGTCACAGGCGAAGTGGATTTATCCAATCACAAGACGCGTTGTTCAAATGTAGGCGGACACGAAGGAATACAAATCGTTCTGGTAACAGTGGCTTTTGCTGTATCGACACTCGTTTAACCTGGAAAACTTTCATATAACTTACAAGTTACAAATACATATTTTACGTCTTCATGGCGCCATGACGATAAGTACCATATTTATTTTAGAACTGAAACGTCGTCGTTCGGTTGGTGGTTGCATTTGCTCTAAAAACACCGATAACGTAAAATCTCGAGCCACCTGTTGATGAGACGAGCATCTGTTTACATTCGGCTAGCGTAGATATGCTAGCTAGTTTGTTTGTTATACCCTATTGGAGACATAGCTGTTTAAACCTAGCGGTAAGTGTGATGTCGGTTTCCTGTGCCTTTCTAACCAGTCACACTAAAGGTAAATGTTGTTTGAGCAACTGAAAGTTACATTCAACAAGTCGATGAGTGTGTGATTAGCTTGGAGGTCGACATGTACCTGTATCGTTAGTCCAATGTTTGAGAACGAGGAGAGTTTAATTCAAGATGTGACCAGTGTGCAGAATCTGTTGCGACTGACAGACCACAGCCTGCGAGGTGTGGGACAGAAACAGAGGTTCGCTAACTGCATTATTGACATGAGCACACAGTGTAAACCAGCTCACAGTGTAAACCAGCTGTCCACAGAGTAAACCTGCAGCCGAACAACAGAGAAAACTGCAAAGGGTTTGTCGTGCTGCATTTGACCCCTCTTATCTTCTGTCCAACTCTTAATTTCCTCCTCATTAGCCACTTGTGCGCTCATGCAAATGGTCATGGTGGTGATGGTGAGCAGCGGAGTCCTGACATGATCTTACGAGGCCTGAAGATCCCCGATGCTCCTCTGTCCCAGTCGGGCTGTGTTTGTCAGGAGAGGAGTCCTAGTGCTACAGCTGAGAGATGTGCCTTTGTTCGCAGTATCAGCCCACTGTCCTCCAACTCAAGGGTAAGAGAGAAGACTGAGTGTGTCCTGTGTATGGGGGAAATTAGTAAACAAGTCACGAACTGCACATCATGTTATCGTGTGGGGAAGTAGCATTTCCGTCCCCCACAGCATAGATGAATTAAAGCTATACACACGAAAAATCCCCTATATCAATTGGCAGATTAACTACAGACTATATTTACATTGTTAATTAAATCAGTAGCTATAAATTAGATAGTATTATATCAGTCAGTTAAAAGGAGATGGTCACATGCACCAGTCTGTGGTCTCTGATCCCTTTTATGATATGCTGTATATTTAAAGTACAAGTTTAATGCAAGATACTTGGTGAAAAATATGGCCCTGTGGAGCATCTTATCTAAAAAGTAAATAATACACTGTCCACTGATCCACGTCTGTTTTTTCTTCTTTCAGTCTACGTCAGTCAAAGCTAAGTCAGTAGACATGGAGTCTGTTTCCACGAGGAAGAAGTTGGGCTGTGCAGTGCGTCAGGAGAACGCCTGCCTGACCATGCAGGCTGAGCAGCACATCTGTGACATTGATGCAGTGCAGTATGAACTGGCCACCTCCAAATCACAGGTATGACTATCACCCCTACACTGTTGGTACAGTTTTCTTAGGACACTGTATCTTGTGCATCATATCTATGTTTTGCCAAGTGGTGAATAAATTGTTCTTTTATACGTTTAGGTGTGATATTGGAAAAACAGATTGTTCTGTCTGTTGCTTCTGCACTTGAAAGTCACATCAATGAATTTATGATAAATATTACAAATCTATGCCTCAAGTAGAAATTATAATGGTATTGTATATGTTCTACATTTTTTTAGCTCCACCTCAGAGGCCCCAGGATTGGGGTCAGAAACAATGTGGCAGTCATGAGTGAGCAGATTCGCCAACTACAAGCAGAGCTGGAGGCTCAGGCCAAAGAACGAAAGTAACTTCATGACCTTGTTGTATACTTCTGTAGATGTAGGCCTATATAAGATTATGTCATGTGCTATGATATACAGGCAGCTGTTGACTAATCCTGGCTATAGACAACTGTACTAATAGAAACTACAGTTTTCTGTACTCCTATAGGGGTTTGGTTCATTGTAGCTTCTAATAACTCACATTACGTTACCCCCTCATTGGAAATAGTATCCTAACAACCTGTCTTTGTTTGTCCAAGGGCAGCAGAGCTGAGGGCTGAGTGCAGCCAGGAAGCAGCAGCTCACAATGACATTGTGGTGGCAAGTCTTACTGAGGAGCTGAGTTCACTCAGAGAAGAATTGGATAACAAGATGGCATTAGGAAAACGGTGATATATTAATCTGGCCTTAACTTCCCCGCATTTGTGTAACTGCAGTACACAATAGAGTTTACAGTTCCTCAAAAACGGTAATAAATAATATGATTGTATGAACCTTATCTGCTGTAGTGACTGCTTGACTTTGGCCATACTCTGAAATGTAACCATATATCCCATGTGTGTTTCACTTTCACAACCTGATGGATTTATTTTTTTACTATTTACTGTATTTTCTACATTATTCCTTACAGGGCTGAGCAACAAAGGAACCAAGCACTTGAAAATGCAGAGAAACTCAAAGAAGCTTTCAAAGATTATAAGGCCACAATTTCCATTAACCTTAAAAGGGTAACTTTAATCAGTATAGATAATTTAAATTATTAAAATGTTCTAGTTCTAGTACTAAAAAAAAAAGCATTTTACTGCATGTTGATGCAAATGTATGTTTTTAAGGTGATGGAAAGTGAGAGCAAGCTAAAAGAGAGTCTTACTGAGTGCGACAGAGAAAAAGAGGAGCTGGAGATGAAGTGCACTGTGTTGCAGAGAGAAAAGGCTGAACAGAGCCAAACAATAAGGTAAACATGAGACTGGTTGTTTCATATGGCTATATCTGTATCATTGTTTTCTTAAATACACTGCCCATCCCAAAAAAAAAGTCACCACCTGGATTTAACTAAGACAATAGGTAAGAGCCTCCCATTGGATAATTACTGCATGGATGATTATGTTTCAGCTCGCAACAAGTTATGACAAAATTAAGACAAATCCACAACCATGCTTCAGAAGGGTCAAATTATTGGCACGCATCAAGCAAATAAAACATCGAAGGAGATTGGTGAAAGTGCTTAAATTGGTTTAAGAACTGTTCAATGCATTATTAAAAACTGGACGGGTAGTGGGCAGCCTTCATCTTCAAGGCAGACTGACTTTGATGAGAAAGTTGAACCTCTGCGCGATTAAAAATTAATGCAACTCTGGACGTTGTGACATTGCAGAAGCGAATCAAAAGAATGCCACCGCGAAAGCATGCCGTAATCAAAGCTAAAGGCAGTCCAAAGAAATAGTAGAGTGTGTGACTTTTATTTTTTTGGATGGGCAGTGTATTTGCATGTGTAAATAAAACCATGTAGAGAATTTCAAATTCAATCATTATTTTTTGATCCCCTTTATTCTGTCTCTCAGCCAGCTGAAGGAGGAGGTGATGCGGGCCAAGTGTGCGGCTGCTGAGAGCACAGACCTCCAGGTTCAGCTGGAGGAGAGTAGACGACGGGCCTCACTTCTGGAACGGCAGCTTGTAGAGCAGGGAGCGGAGTGCAGGGAGCTGGCCTCTCTGCGCAGGGAGCTGGAAAACCTGAGGAGTGTGACCCAGAGCCAGGAGCAGCGCCACAGAGAGGCTCAGCAGAGCCAGGCTGAGCTGTCCAGCCTGGAGGCCATACTGGCACTGCTCCATCTACAAGAGGTCGAGAAATACGACACATGTATTAACGTTATTGTGTTCCCATGTCACATGGTTTTGTCAAGTAGCCCACAGCGTTTGACCAAGAGGACTCTTACATCATTAGTTTCTTTGTTTTCTTAAAACTGAACTGCCTTGAACATGTTGCCATGTTTATCTCTTGCATTTATTGTTGTCGCATGTTACTTTTTAACTCCAGGGTGCTGTGGGACCACTGTGTGCCAGGCCGTGCATGCTGCCCCCAGTGGACTATTCAGGAACTGTGCAGCTGCTGAAGCTAAAGCCAGGTAACACCAAAGTCCTTCTAGTCTCCTTTTGAAGTGTCTCTGGTAACACTGATCATGATTCATGAGAGCAGAGCCAGCCCAAGGCTTAAGCGAACTAAATACCCACTTAGGGCCCTGTGACCACTAGGGGGCCCCAAACAGCAATTAGCTTTTTAAAGAGGAATTATGCAGGATTTATACTGTAGGTTCGCTAAATTTTTACCTTAATTAAACAGCTTCAGAGTAATTGTGATGGTAACATACGTGACATGTACAGGGAGAATGGAGGCCTTCTGTCTACCACCTGGCGTCTCTTGGCTGTCCTAGCTCTCCCATTTTCTTTTTGGAAAATGTAAAAACTTCATTTGCTTTCTTCGTGCTGTAGTCTAGAAAGGTTCCCATGTTTCTGTAGCTATTTAAAAAATGTCTCTGTTCTCTTAGCATTAATATCCTACATCATACATCCAATCATGTGATAACCTGTCAGGAAAAAAGTTCAGTCATCTCTGCATTTCCCCGTGTCTGTGTCACTCCAGCTGCTGTAGCAGAGTTGTTTGAGCACCGTTACGCACGCCATGCGTCTCCCTCAGTGCGCTCCTTTCCTCTCTCTCCAGCGCCTGGCTGCTCAGCTCAGGGTTCGGTCTGCATCAGACTGGCAGTCTATAACTGGCAGTAATAGAGGGCTCCAAAATAAAATTTTGGCCCCGGGCCAGCCCCACATGAGAGGCAAATGATCTTATACTGGGTTAAGATCTGGTGACTGTGAAGGCCAAAGCCTATGATTCATATAACCTTTGTGCTCATGAAACAGTGTCATCATATTTTTTTTCACTAATTTTCCTAATTATTCAGGGTTTTCCTTTAATTTTTCATATATATATCTTATTGTTATATATCTCTTTTTTTCGATATCTTTTCAACTGATTTTTGTGTCTCTTTCTTTGGGTGATGTTTATGCATAGTTGTCTCATCAGAGTTGGTAGTAGAAAGTTTGGGAACTCCCTTCAAAGCTGTTATTTCCCTAGTTCAAACTATCCAGCTAATGAAATGCCCTTAGATGACAAGGTACATTTCAATCTCTCCAGGTGAAGGCTACCAGCAGCTGTTGCGGGTGCTGCAGTCATCAGAAGCTGAGCGGGCAAAACAAAACAGCGTGATTGAACGGCTTCAGGAGCGTCTCAGGAGATCCCAGGAGGAGATCTCTTCCCTGCAAAGCTCCATGGCCCAGAGAGCCTCCCACTACCATAGTCTCCACACAGAGCTGATGGACAAAGTCAGCCAAGCCACGGACACAGAGAAAGAGGTAGAGCTTTTGTTCCCTTTCCCTAGCTTGAGGGATAATCATTGGTTATTACCGGTCATCGACCTCAGCTTTTTATTTTTCTATTTCTGTTTCACCTCAGTTGAAGAGAAAAAGCGCTCGTGTGGCTGCACTGGAGAAACAGTTACAGGAGAAAACGTCAGCCTACAGTCAGGCTGCACTGAAAAACACTGAGCTGGAGAATCAACTACTGGTACAACACACACACACTGAACACATGTTTTTGTCAGACATGAAGAGGTTATCTGTGAATATAACTTGACATATGGCAAAAACTTTTGGTGCCTGCTAAAGTTGGCTAAAAGCAACAACAACAACAGGTAGATGTTTATTTTCCATGTAGCATGGCAGGTAAGATCTGATAACAGCTGAACTGACACACTGATGAGAGTCTGTTGGCATGTTAACATCATTTTAACACCAGGGCTAAATGTCTGAATGTCTAAATCTAATTACAGGAGAGGACCAGCAGCATTCAACATTATCAGTCACTGATGAGCAAAAAGCAAAGAGAGTATCAACAGTCTTTGGACAAGTGTAAAAAGTCACAGTCTCAACAATGCCTGGAGCAACAGCACAGGATAGAAATGGTGATCCACAATTTTTTTTCAAACTCACTGCTTCCCCTCAACCTGACCACCTCACCACAGTGTAAATCTGCAACACCACAATGTTATTGTTCATTTCATTTTAATTCTGTTCAACCACAATTGTTCCATCAGTGACAAGTATTTAATCTGCATTTAAAGAGGAACTATGCAGGATATTCTGTAGCTATGCTACATTTTTACCTAAATTAAACAGCTTTGGTAATTGTGATGGTTAAATGAATGACTTGTAACTTGTTACAGGGAGAATGGAGGCTCTCTGTCTTCCACCTGGCGTCTCTTGGCAGAAAACAAACCTTGCAACATAAGTGCAGTACTTGAATGCTGACCCAGTGTCCCAGCTCTCGTCTCTGCGCATCGTGACGCAAACATGCCCCGTAATCCGTAATCTTTTGTTTATCAAAGATAAGACTACACAAATATACATATCATAACATCATATACGTTATATAACGTTATCCACCGCTCCATGGATTGCTTTTTCACGAGCTTCATCAAAAACAAATGCACATGGCCCGGAGGAGGGTTAGCAAAACAGCGAAAAAGTGACCGGACTTGCATAGTTCCTCTTTAAGTTACTGAAACAACTCTGGATGTGAGCCTGTTTTTAATACAGTAAATCTTTGTTTTAAGTATTCTTCCATGTAGTAAGTGATCATATATTCTCTCCCCTGCAGTTGCAGTCGTCTGTAGAGCAAGCTCAGTCTCGGGTGTTGGAGATGGAGCAGGAACTGTGTTCACTTCAAAGGGAGCGAGACGAGGCTCAGAAAACAGCTCTTGTGCTGCAGACCACAGTGAAGCAACTGACACAAGTAAGCACAAATGTACAAAAACAATAATTTAACTTAATTTAATTCAACACTGTCAGTGTATATATATATATATATATATATGTATGTATGTATCAATACACACACACACAATGTTATTTATGTATAGGGCAATTTGCTTTCAGGAAAAGCAGGTTGAAGTCAGGCGCAAGGAAGAGTTGCTGCAGAGTTTCAAAGAGCAGGCAGCTCAGTCTGCCAGCAAGGTTTGTAGACAAACAAAAACACAAATAACCGAATATGAATTGTGCAAATAACAAATTCCACAATAACCACTGGTTTGCACCATCCATGACTCCTGTCTGTACATCAGGTGTGTGAGCTGCAGTCATCTCTGTCTACGTGTAGAGAAGAACTGGCCTCGTACATGCTGCAGATGGAGGAGGTTAAGACCAATTATGACAGTGAGCTGCAAAAGAGCAACAATAAGGTAAAATATTACATATGATCAGAGATGTTCATTCAAACCTTGAGACGTAAAAACATAAATCTCTATTCTCGCTGCTATTCTATGTTTAAGCAAAGATCACTTGTCCAGCTTATATTCTCCCCTGTTCCTCCCTCCTCAGGTGTCCTCTCTGCAGGACAAGCTCCACAGCACCAATCTGATTTGTCAGAGCTCCAGTGAACAGAACATGCAGTTGCAGCTTTCTCTCCAGCAGCAGCAGACCATGCTGACTGAGAGCACGACCCACATCTCTGAGCTGGAGGAGAGCCAGAGTCAGCTGCAGAGACAGGTAGGATGGAGAGACCTAAACACTCAGTATGTAACCTCTGCTGCTAAACACTGTGTTTGACATTGAGAAGAGTCACAAAAAAACTAAAAACTAAATTGTGTTTCAGAAAATATATATATTCTTCATCCCCATATCTATTTATTAATAATATAATGATGTCGTATAGAGTCAAAGATAAGTCACAGGGTTCATTTTACTCCAAGATCAGTTGTTTTCCCACTCATACTCTAACTACATCAAGCTGATGCGGATGATACTTGCCAAGGAACCGATCGAAGCTCGTTAAATACAAGAGAGTCACACTTAAGCTACTTCTGCATCAAATCAATATTTGAAGCTCATTAATCTTAGAGTATTTGGATCAAGCAGCATGTCAAAATTAGGATAGATAGATAATCTAGAGTCTAAACAGTCTCAGTTCTGTATTGTATGGATTCCACAAAGTGCTGGAAAATTTTCTTCGCTGGAAACGTTCTGCTCCATGTTGACACGATTGCATCACATTGTTTCTGATGACCTGTCAACTGCTAATGTCCTGTTCTACCACTTCATGAAGATTTCTACTGGACTCAGGTCTGGAGACTGGGGAGGCCATTGAAGTTCACTGCACTCATGGTCGTGTTCATGAAACCAGCTTCACACAACTTTTGTTCTGTGTCATTGTGCATTATGACAGCCGGAAGAAGCCAGTAGTTTCTTGTGGCCTGAAACGGTTGCACACAGTCAGCAACAATACTCTGATAGACTGTGGTAGTCAAACCATGATTGATACACAATTTCCCCAACACAAAAAGCAGCGAGGATTGTTAACCTTTATCTGCTGTTTCAGCAGAAATTCAAATTCATTAGGCTACATTTCCCAGTCTTCAGCTGTTTGTTCCTGGTGAACCTGATTCTTCCTCTGCAGCCTCAGATTCCTGCTCTTGGCTGACATGAGTAAAGACCAGTGTGGACAGTGTGTCCAGTGTAGCCCCACCGCCTCAAGTTTAACGTGTGGTTCATTCTGAGATGTCCTCACCTGACCTCTTATCATTTTCCGGCCACAGTGCTGCAGCTTGCTTGATGTTTTTTGTTTTTCACACCATGTTGAGAAGAAAACTCTCAAGACTATTCTCTGTGAAAATCCCAGGAGATCAGAGGAAATATTTCAAAAAGCTGATATGGTGTCAACAGTCAAGTCAAAGTCACTGAGATTACATTTTTCCCCATGTGGTTTGTTTAGTTGTCATTTTAAAATTGTTTTTGGGTACTTTGCTGGTTTTTGCCTGAGGGTCTGGGCTCAAGAAGCTTCTTATTAGCAAAGATTGAGCATGTTGCATAATAACAGAATACAAACGCCTGAAGGACAGAGGACACATATGAGTGACTTGACCTAAGCCTTGTCTAAAACATACTTTTCTAAAACTGCTGCTACACCCAGACTACCCCCTGAGGGAAACGGCTCTTTGAGCTTGTGATTTCATTTACAGCTCACCACATTTTAGCCGCTTGTTGTACTTTCTGTCCTTCATAACAAACAGGTCACAATGGTCTCCATTCAGTGTTGTGCAAGGACAGCAACATGGAGCCTTTATACATATTGGTCTGATCTAGGTAACAGACAAGAAAAAGTAATGGCTCATAGGCATCAGGATCATTGTTTTGTAGTAATAGGTCAGGTCTCTTCTACAAGACTATGAATATCTGGGCCAGTCTCTTTAATAGCTTCATTATTTTGTGTCCTCACTTCTATAGTTGTATCCTGTAGAACTGAAACATATGCTTGAAATGAACTACCTGTTTGTTTTCATGTATGAGGACAACAACAGAGATTGACCCCGATGTTGTGTCTGTGCACAGGTGTCCAGTCTGGAGCAGCAGCTGGAGCGAGCCAGGGCCTCTCTGCAGGACGAGGTCAGGAACAGAGAGCAGGAGGCTCAGGAGAGAGACAAGAACCTGCAGGAGATGAAACAGCAGAACGCTCAACTGTCTGAGTCTGTCACGTAAGAACATCTACACACACAACACAGTAAACAAAATCAAAGCACAAAGGTGATAAAAGTAGGAACTTGGTGACTCAAAATGTGTCACAGTGATTTCAGTCAGCTGATTTTGTGGCTTTTACCACCACAAATGTCATCAGTGCTGAATCAACATCGCTCAAACTACTATAAACAACGTCAAGCTTTTCCATACGACCTTAGTTCATTGTTTTGTTTTTTTCGTAGGGTTTTGTTGGTGGTACTGCAGTGCTTTTCCTAACACTTGTAGTCCATCTAATAAGTACATTTCCTGATTACAATGTTGTGGCTATTTTATGCTGCTTGTATAAGGCTTTTGTTAACGACTGTTTCCTGGCTGCTCACTTGTCCTGCAGCAAAGAAGATAATCAAACGACTCCACAGTCTGAGACAGTCTTATGATTACACCACATCCCATTTGTCTGTAGGCATGAAGCAGCCCTCCCATTCTCCATCAATACGTGTATATAAATGAGCTTCTCACTCCTTGGTAAGACTTGGAGGTACTTTTGTGAAGTTATTCTAGGCTCCATAGGAATAAATGTGCTGTCAAAGGGCACATTTGACTTTTAGCTTCTCTGATAGTTTTGGAGGCTTTTGTTTCTTGTGAAGCCGTTGGAAGACTAGGATGGGAGCCGTGCTTACATTAAGGTGGGAGTGAGCTCTGCATGTTGCACCTTCTCAGCCCAACTTGATCTACGCTTTGTGTGTGTGTGCTTTTTTTTGTCTGCAGCTGCTGAACTTCCCTTTTGTTTGCTTTCTTTGACAACACTGCTTATAGTCGGATATGATTTTCTCTTTGCAGCCACCTGACATCAGAGGTGACAAAGTCTCAAGGGGAGCTGGCATCTAAAGATTCAGAGCTGCTCCGACTGAGGAGGGATGTCTGTGTCAAGACTTCCCAGATCAGTCGGATGGAGGAGACCCTGCTACACATGAGGAATCAGCTCGACAGAAAGAGTGACACGGGTACGAGATGATGACCTACGTAGTGCATTAGGTTTAACCTTAAAGTTATTTTCATTTAGATACATTTTTCCACATAGAATAGATGCTTGATACCAGAACAGAACACATGTGACGCTTGCAAATCTTCCCTTTTTTTTGTAGTTTTATTTATTTTTCATGACCGTCTCACCCTTTTGCAGTTGTGGATCTGGAGGAGAAGCTCCATCGCTGTGAGGCAGACCAGCTCAACTGTGCCCAGCGGGTCCAGATGCTGGACGGACAGCTGCAGGTGGTGCGGGGAGAGCTGGCTGATACTCTAGAGCATCTAGAGAAACTCAAGGATGTTCTGCAGAGGACACAAACCATCGCAGATGAGCGGCAGGCCTCTGTGGAAAAACTGACTGTTCAACTTAGGTGAGGATACGCCCTCGTGTGAAATGTTCTTCTGCACTCAGGAACAATGGGACATGCTTGAGATGGAGAAACTGTCCACGTGCTCTCACTCAGATAAGATACTGTGTTTTATCTGAGTCATCGGTGTCCAAACAATGTCCATATTGTTCATCACACACTCCAAGAGAGACATGCACAGTCACTGAGCTTTTTGTTGTTCTAGTGTCCCTCTCACTGTATGACATCATTATAATGAACTGGCAATTCTTAACAGTCAGATGATTTTTATCGACATATGTG